>JAVJIF010006758.1:0-77438 GCA_038442645.1 Agave tequilana
AGGATCGTCAAAAAGCCTCCACCACCACTTGAGGAGCAATGCTGTATTGAAGTCCCAAATGTTGACGATGCCCAAGCCTTTGAACTTTTTGCGCTTGCAGACTCGTTTCCTCCAGTTCACCAAGTAAAATCCATTCCCATCCTTGTGAGTCTGCTCCAAAGGAACTTCCTTCTCAGGGAGTTGATCCCTTTTTCCACCCACTTAGGAAGGAGGAAAAGGGACAGGAAATAAGTGGGAATGGAAGTTAAGACCGCGTTGATCAAAGTGATCCTCTCACCAAGAGAGCAATTTCCCTTTCCAACTGGCCAACATTTTCTGCACCTTATCAATAAGCAGTCTCCAGAGCATTTCTTAAGACTGCCAATCGTAAGAGGCAACCCAGGTAAGTGAGAGGAGGTATGTGGATAGGGCAATTGAAAACCTTAGAGAGGAGGTATGTGGATAGGGCAATTGAAAACTTTAGAAAGGAGGAAGCTATTAACAAAAATATCCCCCCGAAAAATCAAGGCACTCTTGTGGAAGTTATGCTTTAGCCCGAGCCATTTCTCGAAACAGAAAAGGATCCATTTAAGTATCATGGCCTGGGGATACATTTCTTTTCAAAGACCAAAGTGTCATCCGCATAATGAAGATTGACAATTGAATTTGCATCATCTCTAAAACCCAACACTTCAGTGAGACCTACTCACAATTTGAAATCATGTGATGCAAATCATTAGCCACAAGAACAAAGATTAAGGGGGACAGAGGATCATCTCTGGTGCAGACCCCTCCTACAAGAAATTTGCCGGCCCTGAATTCCTTTAACAAGCACAATCACCTTAGCGGACTGCAATCAAAGCCTAAACCAGGCTATCTATGACACCGTATAACCCCAAGACTGCAAAGTCTACAAGATGCATCCCCATTCAACTGTGTCATAGGCCTTTTTAAAATCCAGCTTCAACAAGAATCCTGGAATTTTTTTCCCGCTTGGAAAATTGAATAACCTCCTGAGCGGACATGATAAAATCAAGAATACTTCTTCCTTTCAAGAACCTTGATTGATGTATGGTCGTCAATGAGAACACCCAGGACGCTCCTAAGACGGTTCATCAAAACTTTGGACAAAATTTTCACCGAACCGTTCAGAACACTGATAGGTATGAAGTACCCACCTCTTTAGCCTTACCTTTTGATTGGAATGAGAACCACATTAAGTGTAGTTAATTATGTGAAGTTGAAGAATCCCCCACTGAAATTGCTTCAAAAGTCTGATGATATCCGGTTTCACAATGTCCCAAAAATGACGATAAAAGAAAATAGGAAAGCCATTCGGTTCCGGTGCCTTGTCAGCCCCCAGACCCTATACAATCGCCCTGATTTCCTCCTCAGAAAAAGGTTTGGAAATATCCATCATTTTCCCATCAAGATCAAACGAGTCTCTTACAATGATTTGAAGAAAAATTGTGATGGATTGGGTTTTGAGAGGTATAAACTAGCCAAGAAGGAGACTAAGAAAGTTGTTCAGAATGCAAGAGCTAAAGTGTACAAAGAAGTGTATGAGAAGTTGGACACCAAGAGGTTGAAAAGGATATATATATATATAATATATATATATTATATATATATATATATATATATATATAGAATTGCTTGAATAAGGGAGAGAAAGACTAGAGACATATGTACTGTGAGGTGTGTCAAAGATGAAGATCAGAAGGTTTTAGTTCGAGATGAAGAAATCAAAGAAAGATGGAAAGAGTATTTTCAAAGAAGTGTATGAGAAGTTGGACACCAATGAGGTTGAAAAGGATATATATTATATATATATATATATATATATATATATATATATATATAGAATTGCTTGAATAAGGGAGAGAAAGACTAGAGACATATGTACTGTGAGGTGTGTCAAAGATGAAGATCAGAAGGTTTTAGTTCGAGATGAAGAAATCAAAGAAAGATGGAAAGAGTATTTTGATAGATTGTTCAATGGTAATTCTACTCAAGATTTGCATGATCTTACCATTCAATGTCAGGATATGAACTATAATTATATACGCAGAATTAGCGAATTTGAAGTTAAAGAGGCTTGAAGAGGATAAAGTCAGGGAAAGCTGTTGGCTCGGATGGAATTCCTATTGAAGTATGGAGATGCTTAGGAGAGATGGGCGTGAGACGACTGCAAACCTATTTAATAAGATCTGGCTAACTAAAACGATGCCAAATAAGTGGAGAAAGAGTACCTAATATCTTTCTATAAAAATAAGGGTGATATTCAGAGTTGTTCAAATATCGTGGAATAAAACTCATATGTCACACCATGAAGCTTTGGGAAAGAGTAATTGAACCATGTTAAGGCATAATGTTAAAATATTAGAGAACTAGTTTGGGTTCATGCCGGGGTGATCGACGATAGAGGCTATTCATTTGCTTCGTCAACTTATAGAGCGATTTCGAGAGAGGATGATAAATTTGCATATGGTCTTTATTGATTTAGAAAAAAGCTTTTGATTAGGTGCCAAGAGAGGTATTATGGTGGACATTGATGAAAAAGAGTTCCCATCAATATATTGACATAATTAAGGACATGTACGATGAAGTAGTGGCAAATGTCAGAACTTATGGAGGCATAACAAGTGATTTTTATACCACAATTAGATTGCATCAATGATCTGCATTGAGTCCATTCTTATTTGTCATAGTGATGAATGAGTTTACTAGAGCTATTCAGGATTAGATACCGTGGTGTATGGTATTTGCTGATGATATTGTCCTAATCGATGAGACGAGAGCTGGGGTAAATGCAAAATTGGAGTTATGGAGGCAAACTCTAGAATCTCGAGGTTTAGATTAACTAGGGCCAAAGCAGAGTATATGGAGTGCAAATTCAGTAAACAGAGAATCCAAGATTATAGTATTGTGACACTAGACGGATAAGAAATACCGATGAGCATCATTTTAAGTACTTGGGTTCTATTATTCAAAAAAATGGGGAGATCAATATTGATGTTAACTATACGATCCAAGCCAACTGGTTGAAACGGAGGAGCGCAATAGGAGTTTTATGCGACCGTAACATTTCATTATGGTTGAAGGGAAAGTTTTTATTGGACTGCTATTAGGCCAACTTTGTTATATGGCACAGAATGTTAGGCTATAAAGAGATATCATGCCCAGAAATGAGTGTAGCAGAGATGCGCATGCTTCATTGGATGTGTGGTAACACGAGAAGAGATAAGATGAGAAATGAGAATATTCGTACTAAGATAGGCGCAGCCCTTATAAAAAAGAAGATGAGAGAAAACTGTACGATGTTTTGATTATGTAAGACGTATACCTACAAATGCGCCAGTCTAGCGAGTAGAGCGTATCAAATTAGGGCAAGTTAAAAGAGCATAGGGGAGACCGAAGAAAACATGGATGGAGGTGATACGACAAGATATAAAGGCTAAAGGTCTTAATGAAGGCATATTGCTCGATAGGAATGAGTGGAAAAGTTGATCCATGTGCCCGATCCGGCGTAATTTTTTTGGTTCATGTAGCCTACCTACCCCAAATACTTGGGACAAATGGCTTAGTTGTTGTTGTTTGTTGTTAAATCATTTTTCTATCAAGATTCAAGCCCAGAGCCCGTCTGTCTGGAATGCACCCAGACCATGTTTGCTCGACCTTTGATCTGAACAAATTCTTAAAATGGTTATGGAAATGGTCTCCAATACGACCTCATCCTCAATGACATCCCCTTGCGATTTGAGTTTACGATCGTGTTCTTTATACTTCTCGTGTTAACTGTTTTGTTGAAAAGGGCAGTATTAAGATACCCCCCTGCTTGATTCAGTTAATTCACACCTATTGCCTCCACATAATTTCCTCCTGTTTGTGGATCTAACCCGTAGAGAATTCAACTTATTTGCCTCCTAAGGGAAAACTCCATCTCCTATTGAACCTAGTTTCCTAATCATTGAAAACAAGCACTTTGTCCAATCTAGCTAAGATAGGGCGATCCTGAAGATTCGACCACGTGAATGAGCGATCAACAATCAAAAAATTCATAAGCTCTGTCTGATCGATCAAAGAGTTAAAATCTTGCCGATAATAGTCATTACCAACACGCCCTTTCCTTTCCAAGAAAAACGGACGATATTGAAATTTCCTCTAACAACCCAAGGGAAACCCCATATCTGCTTGAGATAGTATCTCCTGCAAGAAAAGAGGTCTGAGATTTCTCCTATTCGGGCCATGCAGGGAGTGATGACTTGAACGAAGTTATCCCTTCTATTCTTAAGAACCACCGAGAGAGAGAATCTTTCGACCCATTTATCCATCAGTATAAACGGTGAAGAATGAGACCAATCAAAATCCCCTCGAATGCTCCAACCGAGTCTTTAGATTCCCAATGATCAATCCTACGGGATCCAAGGGTTCAAAAAATTCGGGAAGGAGCCGCAAGCTTAGTCTCGCTAAGGCACACCGACGTCAGCCTTTAATAGTGTCGGCCGTCATTCGACGTTTTGCCGGATTATGCAGCCGCCTCACATTCCAAAAGAGAACAATCATTGAGAAACCGTAAAACATATACCCACTGCCGGATCGGATCACCCTGTTGGTATCTAGACCCCCACTGTGATTTCCTGTGATATTGCATTACGTATCTCCCAATCAATTGTCGTGGTGTGTTCAGATGCTTAGCGTTGTTAAGCAGATTACTTTTAGAGGCCAGATCATCCCCAACCTTTATCCCGCAAATGCGAGCAATGAAAAGCAGATAATCATCTGACATGTTGAAAATTGAAAAAGAGTGATTACTTGCATGGGGGGCAGGAAAGGTTAGCACAACTGATCATGTTGACAGAATATTTATCCCCTCAGAGGAGTTGTCTCGGACTCTTCCTAACAGTCGACGTTCCTCGTGCTGAGGCCCCTCTGCCCCGTCCACGCCTAGGGTTGTTTCGGTCTGCCTTCAGCCTACGACAAAAGTTCATTGCCATCATTGTCTTCGTTGTGAACACTGTGATCCATCAAATTCTGCCTATCAATGGTTCTCCACCAATTGGGAAATCGTTTTGCGCTTCGGGCAATCCAATCCCCTCCACACCCTTAACCCAAGTCCCCACTGACTGTTGGAGGAGAGATGATATTAAAGGAGATGCCATGCCAAGCAGCTGTAGAAGATTGCCAAGTGCCGTCGAAGATCGCCAAGGAAGTCGACGATGAAAGGCAAAGAGACAGTGGCAGGAAATAGCAGCAGCAGCAGAAGTCGAGAGTCGATCGACCGGGCCGGTCGACCGACGTGCACAACATGCACAGAGGTTGGAGCGGTCGACCGGCCCGGTCGACCGCAATGCCTGACTGACAGACCCCAAGTCTCGGGTTTTCTGGGTCGACCGACCCGGTCGACCGGAAAACCCTGACTGACAAACCCCAACTCTCGGGTTTCTTGGGTCGACCGTCACGGTCGACCGGTATAAGGAAGTTGGTCGACCGTCCCTGTCGACCGACAGTCGGGTTCTGGGTTAAATCTGCTGATCCGCTGTATGAGGTATTTAAGCCTATGTTGATCCTAGGGTTTAGTTATCTCTGCGAAAAAGTATTAGCTCTGAGTTCTCTTGCATTCAAAGAGACTTAGAGCCATTGTAATCATCTTCCTAATAGAAATCTCTCCATTGATTGCCCCGAGGACGTAGGCATTCAGGCCGAACCTCGTTAAATCTCGTCTTTGTGATTTGTGTGTTCTTCGTGTGACTGTTGGGTTTGTTCTTTGTGCTGGAGATCTTGGGATTCTCTATTGATTGGTTGTTGTGATTGGATTTCGCGCACAACAAGTGGTATCAGAGCTTCCGGGTTGCACTTGGGATTTCTGAGGATTCGAAGGGCTCGAGATCGGATCCGGTGGAGATCGTGTGTCGATCTCAGATCTGAGGTATTGGGTGTTCGAGGAGATCGTGTGTCGATCTCAGAAGGACTCAAGGAGGGCTCGTTGAATCCGTGGTGGAGTAGATCTGGTGAGAAACTCGATCTAGGGTTTCAAGGGACAGGTAAAAATCACATTTTTATCTGGGTAATAGATCTATTTCAAGTTAGTAGTTCTTCCGCATAGATAGAGAATCAGAGAAAATCTCAATGGCAGAAGAAATAGTTTCAGTTAAGACAATGAACTCTCACCCAAGGATTGAAGTTGTTAAGTTTAATGGTACTAACAATTTCGGCATGTGGAGATGTGAGGTTATGGATGCGCTGAATGCATCAAACCTCGAAGACACTCTCCTATTGGAGAGGAAGAAGAACACTACCACTGATGAAGAGTGGGCGAAGATGAACAGATCGGCATGTGGCTTGATACGTTCATGCTTGTCACAAGACATAAAATACCTTGTGCAACATGAGACGTCAGCGAAGAAACTGTGGGAAACCCTTGAAAAAAGTACCTGAAGAAGAGTGTAGAGTCCAGGTTGCAGCTTAAGAGTAAGCTGTATCAGTTCAGGATGAAGAAGGGGAGCACAGTCAATGAGCACATCAACCGATATACGAAGCTTCTTACAGATCTGCTGAATTTGGATGTCAAGATAGAAGAGAAGATAAGGCGGTCATCTTTCTGAATTCACTTCCTGCAGAGGAGTACGAGACATTCACACTGACCTTCATTAATGGAAGGCAGAGCTTGGATTATGATGAGGTGTCGTCTTCATTGATGACTTATGAAACAAGGAAGAATGAAAGACATCCTTCTCAGACAAGTTCATCGGCAGAGGCATTGGAAGTAAGAGGTAGAGGTTCATCAAGGAAGGGAAAGGAGACTAGAGGAAGATCAAAATCCAGGCGGGATTCAGGGATCTTAAGAGAAATCAGTGCGCATTCTGCAAAGAGATTGGGCACTGGAAAGTAGACTGTCCAAAGTTCAAGGGAAAGAAGAAAGAGTCAAAATCTGAAGCAAATCTCGCAAAAGTGGTAAAACCTGCAAGCAGCAAATCACAGGCAGATGGATCAGATTCGGATTCTTCAGTGTTCTCGTTTTCAGTTACCACTCCCGTCATAGGCTACTCGGGGGAGAACAGTGGATCTTGGACACAGGTGCAACATATCATGTATGCCCTAATCGAGACTGGTTTACCAGTTTTGAGAAGTTGGAGGGGTGTTCGGTCGTCATGGGCGACGATCACCTATGCATCATGGAGGGTGTTGGCACTATTCCAATCAGGATGTTTGATGGGATGGTGAGGGAGCTGAAAGAAGTGAGATATGTACCTCAGCTGAAGAGGAACTTGATCTCTGTAGGAGCTTTGGAATCACTGGGGCTCGGAGTGTCTATTAAGGAAGGAGTTCTTAAAATGACAAAGGGCTCAATGGTGGTGTTGAAGGCCGATCGCCGGAACAACTTGTATTACTTGAAGGGTAGTACAGTGACAGGGCAGGTGGCAGCTTCTACCAGTCAGAAGGAAGATTCAACCCGGCTGTGGCACATGAGGCTGGGACATGCAGGGGAGAAATCAATGCAAACTCTTGTGAAGAAAGGGTTGCTGAAGGGTGCTGAGACCTGCAAGCTGGATCTATGTGAACATTGCATCATCGGCAAGAAGACCAAGGTGAAGTTTGGCACAGCTTCACACTGCACGGAGGGTATTCTTGACTATGTTCACACGGATGTATGGGGACCTACCAAGACTGCATCGATTGGAGGTAACCACTATTTTGTGTCGTTCATTGATGACTACTCTAGGAGATGTTGGGTGTACACTATGCGACACAAAGATGAAGTCCTAGAGCTGTTTGTGAAGTGGAAGGCTAATCTGGAGAGAAGCACGGGAAGGAAGGTCAAGGTTCTCCGTTCTGACAATGGAGGAGAGTACAAATCGGATCCTTTCCTACAGTTATGCCTTGATGAGGGCATAGAGAGACACTTCACAGTAAGAGAGACTCCGCAACAAAATGGGGTGGCTGAGAGGATGAACCGGACCTTGCTAGAGAAGGTTCGGTGTATGTTATCCAATGCAGGACTGCCAAAGAAGTTTTGGGCTAAAGCTTTGGGGTATGCATGCCATCTTGTGAACAGGTTGCCGTCGTCTGCAATAGGGGGGAAGACTCCTCTTGAAGCTTGGTCAGGAAGAACTGCTGAGGACTATGAGTTGCTACGGGTTTTCGGATGTCCAGCCTACTACCATGTCAGAGAAGACAAGTTGGACCCAAGGGCAAAGAAAGGGGTGTTCGTTGGCTTCAAGCGAGGAACCAAGGGGTTCAAAATTTGGGACCAAAAGGACAACAAGTTCTTAATCAACAGGGATGTCACATTCGATGAGGCTTCTTTGATGAAGCCTACGGTCTCTAAGCAGGTGGAGACCAGCAAGACCAAAGAGCTATTGCAGCAGGTGGAGAGTGATGCAGATCCACCATCTCTAGAGGATTCAGTATCAGTTCGGATCATTCCTGAAGTGACACAGGGTGGTGATCAAGTAGCTGAAGAAAATGCTGAAGATGTTGAAGAGGATCAGGAGCAGGTCATGGGTACTATTCCAGATCCCACTGCAGTTGGAAGACCACGGAGGAACACTAGGAGACCGGGTTGGCTCACCACTGATATGGTCGTCGCGTATGCACTTCCAGTTGTTGAAGAGGCTATTCCATCTACCTTCAGGGAAGCTGAGATCAGTACAGAAGCTAGGATGTGGAAAGAGGCCATGAATGAAGAGATGCAATCTCTTTACAAGAACAACACATGGGAACTCACCAAGTTGCCCAAGGGGAAGAAGGCCATAGGGTGCAAGTGGGTATTTGCTAAGAAGCAAGGATCTCTCCAAGAAGATGCAGTTCGCTACAAGGCAAGGCTGGTGGCTAAAGGCTACGCTCAGAGAGAAGGAATCGACTATAACGAGGTGTTCTCCCCAGTAGTTAAACACTCGTCTATTCGGATTCTATTGGCTTTGGTGGCGCAGAATGAGTTGGAACTTGACCAACTTGATGTGAAGACCGCCTTTCTCCACGGCAATCTTGAGGAGGAGATCTATATGACACAACCCACAGGTTACAAAGCTGCAGGGAAGGAAGAGTTAGTATGCAAGCTACAGAAATCGCTGTACGGTTTGAAGCAGTCTCCTAGACAGTGGTACAAGCGATTTGATATCTTCATCAGGAAGAAAAAGTACACACGGAGCCATTTCGACCCATGCGTGTACTACAACAAGTTACCATCAGGTGAATATATCTATCTATTTCTTTATGTAGATGATATGTTAGGTCAAGATCTGCTATTGATTCTCTGAAGAAGATGTCGTCAGAGTTTGAGATGAAGGACCTGGGGGAAGCACGGAAAGTATTGGGTATGGAGATCACTAGAGACAGGAAAGCTGGCAGGATAAGTTTGACACAGAAGGGCTATTTGGAGAAGGTACTGCAGAAGTTTAATATCAGCAAGGATACCAAGTCTGTTAGTACACCTATGGCGCCGCATTTCAAATTGTCAGCGAAGATGTCTCCAAGGAGTGTTCAGGAGCGTGAGTATATGTCTCATGTTCCATATGCCAATGCTGTGAGTAGCTTGATGTATGCGATGGTGTGTACGCGGCCAGATATTTCACAGGCAGTCTCCATGGTGAGTCGATACATGCATGATCCTGGACAGGGTCATTGGGAAGCTGTGAGATGGATTCTGAGGTACATCAAGGGAACAGTTGATGTAGGCCTAGTATTCGAGAAGGACAACACCGGAAAGTAGGAGTGCACAGGTTATGTGGACTCAGACTATGCAGGTGACCTTGACAAACGCCGGTCGACGACGGGATATGTCTTCACATTCTCACAGGCACCGGTGAGTTGGCGCTCCACACTTCAGTCTACCGTCGCGTTGTCGACCACAGAGGCTGAATATATGGCTATGACAGAGGCCATGAAGGAGGCAATCTGGCTTCAGGGATTGCTTGATGACTTGGGCGTGGAACAGATATATTGAAGATAAACTGTGACAGCATGAGTGCCATCTACTTGGCAAGGAACCAGGTCTATCATGCAAGGACGAAGCATATTGATGTCAGGTATCACTTTGTATGGGAGATTCTAGAGGAAGGTGACATTGACTTGTTGAAGATTCACACTTCGGAGAATCCGGCCGATATGCTAACAAAGGTGGTGTCGGGGGTGAAGTTTGCACACTGCAAAGACTTGCTCCATGTCCTTCAGGTGAAATGAGCTTGCTGAAGCTCATTTGGATGAACTACGGACGGCTTGATCCCTTGGGCAGGGGTACGTAGGCAACCAAGTTGGTGCAGCCGCTATCGAGTCGGAATTCGGCTCAGATTTGGAAATCTTCACCGAGGTGGAGAATTGTTGGAGGAGAGATGATATTAAAGGAGATGCCATGCCAAGCAGCTGTAGAAGATTGCCAAGTGCCGTCGAAGATCGCCAAGGAAGTCGACGATGAAAGGCAAAGAGACAGTGGCAGGAAATAGCAGCAGCAGCAGAAGTCAGAAGAGTCGGTCGACCGGGCCGGTCGACCGACGTGCACAACATGCACAGAGGTTGGAGCGGTCGACCGGCCCGGTCGACCGCAATGCCTGACTGACAGACCCCAAGTCTCGGGTTTTCTGGGTCGACCGACCCGGTCGACCGGAAAACCCTGACTGACAAACCCCAACTCTCGGGTTTCTTGGGTCGACCGTCACGGTCGACCGGTATAAGGAAGTCGGTCGACCGTCCCTGTCGACCGACAGTCGGGTTCTGGGTTAAATCTGCTGATCCGCTGTATGAGGTATTTAAGCCTATGTTGATCCTAGGGTTTAGTTATCTCTGCGAAAAAGTATTAGCTCTGAGTTCTCTTGCATTCAAAGAGACTTAGAGCCATTGTAATCATCTCCCTAATAGAAATCTCTCCATTGATTGCCCCGAGGACGTAGGCATTCAGGCCGAACCTCGTTAAATCTCGTCTTTGTGATTTGTGTGTTCTTCGTGTGACTGTTGGGTTTTGTTCTTTGTGCTGGAGATCTTGGGATTCTCTATTGATTGGCTGTTGTGATTGGATTTCCCGCACAACACTGACAACGTCTACGACGGTGGTGTCAAAATTGCCGGTGGCCGCTGCCCTAGGTGATTCACCATTGCCACGCCCTCGCCCTATTCTGTCGTAATCGTAACCTGGCTGGTAAATCTAGAAGAACCATAATTGGAAAAAGAACCTGACCCATGAAGAAATTGCCTATGAATTTCTCAAACTCATTCTGAAAAAAAAAATCCTCTCAGTCCGGATTGGATTATGACATGTCCAGACTCTGGCCCAAAAGCAGAAGGAGCCCTTTGATCTTTTCATGTCCCCTAATACACCTGTTAGCCCCAGAATCGCGCCCTGATGAGGAGTTAAAACCCCTCTAGATTCGTGTTGATCGTTGGAAGACTCATGCGGTGGTGATTACGCTACGCTGACTGCAACCAATGCGCAATTGTCAACGGACAGGACAGGAAATACCCTCTCGCCCATCAACCACAAATTGTGAGGGTTGCACGTGCGCTGAAGGCATTGCCTTGCAAGCGCTTGCTGCCACGCGGCGATATTCCAATCGTTTCTCGCACAGTAGATGAACTGGGAGAGACATGCAAATTTGGCGCGCTATCCTTGAATGCAACAATGCCACGTGACGCATTGAAGGTGGTTGTCGCCTTGACAGCCACGATGCCACACGACCCATATACTGAAGATGAAGCGTGTGGAGGCCCGTAATTATGATGAGCCACCTTGATCATTGTTGGTACCCAGAACTCGACATCCTCACCTCCACACCTGTCTGCGCAATGGGGCCCACTTGTAGCTGAGAAATTGATGTGAATTTTAATGTGTCACCGCAAGCGTGCGGTGTCTAATCGTAGTACTTTGTGGGTCGAATCTTCAAGGAAGAAGATAATCTATAGTTTAATAATCCTATTTAGGCGAATTGAGAAATAAATAGCAGGATACTTGTTGTTTTTGAATATTTCTAATAATTTGAAAAAGAATGAATCTAGATTTGAATCCACTAGATTAATTACATGAAAACTAACTAGATCTCTTTAAGAATCACCATTATAATTATCAATTTATTTCCTTAAAGCATAAGTTATACATAATTATGTAATTGCCTATCAATTTAGATTAAATCAACATCTATAAAAAATATAAATCAAAATTAACTAGATCTAAACATGATAACCCTGGATATTTCAATCTTAAGCATATATTATTATTTTAACAATATATAATCTATCAAAGTCTTGATTATCTAAGAATTATCTTATTTTAAATGCAGGATAATCTATTGTTTATTTTCAGTGAGGTACAAAATAAAGAGATCTAGATAAGTTTAAAAGTTACTAATCTTGTTTTATCTAAACTAGATACTCTCTAAGATGTAGCTACTAATAATTAGATCAAGAACAACTTAGCAAAATGAATTCATGAAAGGATAGAAATTGATAAACTAAATAAAGACTTTTATTAATTGAAAACATTTTACTATTATGAATTTGAAGAATAGCAGGAAACTTCATGAACTTTTACAATTTTTCTAAGAAATTTGAAGAGAGCAAGAGACCTTCATTTGGAGAGCATCAAAATTGCTTTTCTTCTTGGCATATTGTTCCTTAGAATTCCTCTTCTTTATATACCAAGGAGAGGGGTGCAAAGATGAGTACAAATATGGTAAAAATCCTTCACAATTTTTGACTTCACTTAATTCTCCACAATCTTTGATTTGATTTGAGCCCTTGATTTTTCACAATCTTTTATTTGATTTGATCTCTTGCAGAAATGGATATGAATTGATGTAGTTGAAGTTTGAGCTTGTAAAAGTTTATCTTTTGAGCTTTATTCTTTATTTTTTTATTCAAAATAGAATTCTGCACAAAAACACTAAAAATACCCGAGTAACATTATTTATGACTAAAAAGCAGATAAATAGGAGTATAAAAGTGTAACAAAATGGTATAAATCAAATACTCTCAAACCTATATTTTTGCTAGTTCTCGAGCAAAAGAAAACCTAACAAAATCTAATCCACTTTCGCAAGAATCGCGATGACACTTAGTAAGTGTAACAAGCCTTTAAACCCTTAGATTACCCTCGTGGACGAATGTTGTCTCGTCAGGGTTTGCAGTGAATTTACCCACAAAATTCGAAGAATAAAGGTAGGAAGAAATTAAAAAAAATAAAGTGAAGGAAAAAGAAATATTCACAAAAAGGAAATATAGAAAGAAAAATCTTTCATAATGTTATCCTAAGTAAGTTTTAGCTAGCTATGAGTGATCAAATTTAAAGAGTTGTCATTCTGTAGATTCATCTCATATTAAGGACTATTTCATCTCATGGTAGGGATTAGATCTTAGTTTTCATTCTAACAATCATGTGACCAAGCTCAATTGTACTTTGTTTATGTGAGTAAAGTTCAGCATGGGATATAAAAGTTGAACCTTTCAATACTTAACATATTTTGTTATTCTCATAACTAGATAGATTTTATTGTCTAGTTTTTTTTTTTAATATATTAGGTTACCCATTGGCGAGCATTGGGCTAGTGACTCCCAAACCAGATGGCTTTAGGGCACTGACTTGAAAACCCCTCGAGCTTAATTACTCAAGTAACTTAGATCATGAGGCTTTAGACTTATTTATAGGCACTGTCATGCAAACTTGTCTATCTTTTGACCTGAGTGTTAGTGTTTCTTGAGGCCTCAACACCCGTCTACTGAATTGACAAGTAATACTTCAAGTAACATATATTTTTTTTTTTGGGATTTTTTATGCTTAATGTATCAACTTCTTAATACACTCCATACTTAGAACTCTGTAACATGAAAAATGTGAGGTGACAAGGGAGTTTGGACTTAGTCAAGATTAAGTTATTTTTCAAGTTACACCTATACCTCTAAGAATCCAGAAATCCTATCGATATGATTTCACTCTTGAATTTCGAACTTAAATTAGTTTACTTACTCATAGTTCACTAAACTATTTAAGGATAATCTTAATTTATTTTTTGTGATTTTTTAGAAAGAACAGAAAAGAACATTTTTGTAATTTTGTTTTTCTTTTTTTTTTTTGAAAAAGAGATGGACGAAAATAAACAGAAAAAAAGAAAAAAAAGGTGAAACCTCCCCCATACGTAAATCGTACATTGTCCTCAATGGGAGTGTCCTACCGATGATCCATGAAAGGTAAACGAAAATGGTCTTTGCTAGTCACATTTGGCTTTCGGTAGTCAATACATACTCGCCATCTAGTTGGACATGAGTATGGATTAGCTCATTATCATTATTTTGGATCACGGTGGTCCCAGATTTCTTGGCACAACTTGAACAGGACTGACCCATGCGCTATCAAAGATGGAATAAATGATCCCATTATCAAGACTCTTCAGTATGTCTTTTTTGACTACTTTTATGACAGGATTTAACCTCCTTTGCAGATCTCTCTTGATTGGGCTTCATATGTCAAATGCATTATGTGTTGCACAACCGTGGGGCTGATCCCTTGATATCAGCCATGATCTATCCAATGGCCTCCGTATTATCTCTCAAAACAGATAGGAGGGTTTCTTCTTGACTCTTGGTTAGATCGGCTGCAATGACATGAAATGTCTCGTTGGCACCTAAATCAGCATACTTAAGATGTTCGGGCAAAGGGTTGAGCTCTAACCAGTGTTTTAAATGTCGGATGTCGTAATCGGATGTCGGATTTCGGAGATATTTTGGGGCCATTTAGTAAATTTCGGACATCATGACGGATAACAAATATATATCCTAGCTGCCTTAAATAATGTAATTTAAAAATTCGTATCAAGGTAATACATACACAACTTATGCAAAACTACATAAATATATTTAGGATATGTATAATTAACTTAAATATTTTGCATATATTCACTAATCCGTTGTTAAAATTTCTCAGTTGCTCTAACTTCCAAGACCAATCAACATATTGGGTTTTTCCCAAAACGTCAGCCGACATTTCAGGAAAATGTCAGCCGACATTTTCTAAAACGCCATTTCAAATGAGGGTGGGGATGTCGTGGTGGTGAGGGCTTGAAAACGAAATGTCAGCCAACATTTCGGAAATGTCGGCCGACATTTAAAACACTGGCTCTAACTTAGGTGTTCCTCAATAGATGGGCGCATTTGGGATCTAGGCTCAACACACAATGGCTCAGGACAAGGTTCCCATCATGTGGACGGTACATGGTTAGTCATTTGATCCTTATCATGTAGCATAATCCCTTTGTAAAAAATTATCTCAAAATTTTGGTCGGTGTAACTAAAGTTTGACTCTATATATTCATCATCAAAATGTTCACTAGGGAGTCCATGGATTAGGTTGACATCTAAGGGTTGGTCGGATGGATCCCTGAATAAGGAAGCAAGTTCACGCTTACACCCAAGTATAGCAATACCTTATCGTTGACCATGCTTCCTATTGTGCATGAGATAGTAGGACAATCGGGGTCCTTATATTTTACGGGCATGAAGTTTGATAGGATCTTACTAATGTTGGCCGCTAAGAAGATTTTCTTAGATACATTAGTGGCTCTCTTCTTATTGCAAATGTCCTTCAAAAATTTGACATAGGACGGGACTTGTTGGATTGCATCGAGAATGGGGTGTTAACTTTGACTTGCTTGAAGACTTCCAAAATCTTCTCCATTTGAGCAAATTATTTCTTGAGTCTATTTGGAAATGGGGTTCTTGACTTGTTTGTAGACTCATCGGTATTCGGTTCTGATTCAATTTCCTTAGACTTGTCCAAGGGAGAAGATGATAGATTGGATTCAGAAGGTGATGTGGTGGATTGATCGGGCATGACAACTTGGTTGTCAACTTGCCTTTTAGACCTTAAGATGTGGATCGCGTTCACGTGAGCTAAGTTTGTGTGATTTAAATTAGCCTTTTTGGATTTGTGATAGGTTGACTAGGAAAAATTCTCTTTTCTCTCTCACCAATTGCACTAGCTAACTAGCCTACTTGCATTTCTAATCGGGTTATGACTTGAGAATTGACATTGAGTAGCTGCCCCGAAGTTTGCATGAAGGTGTTTAGACTAGAAGTTATTTGAGTGGAAGATTTGATCAAAGATTCTAAACCTTTATCTAGGGTGCTAAACCTTCTCTCTTGAATGTTGCTAAAATCTAGTAGCGGAAATGGTGGATTTGTAGTGAACGATGGATTGGAAGAGGATGGATTGGATTGTTGTCACGCTCCGCTAACCAAAATATACTAATGTGGGGATGCAAGTCAGCGATGTATTTTTTTTCTTTTCAAAATACGCGAAGCCTTAGTACATGAAATTAAAATACACTAAACATAAGAGTTTTCAACTTCATTACACCAGTACTAAAGCATCACAAAAGTCATAATTTTAAACAATCGAAAGGAAACAGAACAAGCAAACAAAAGGTCCTCAAGAGCTGGAAATGAAGGAATATATCCACTGCTGGAGCTTAGCAACGTGTTCAAAGTACTCTTAATCCTGCAGAGTCTCTGAACTTGGATCTGAGCACGCAAATTCAGGGTTGTTAGAAAGCAACATAGTGATTGGTAAAATGAAAGAAACAATAGCAACATAATACAAGTAAAATAACAATATAGTGGATCATGATTATATCATAAGAGTATCAATCAATATAAAACTGGATTATGATAGAATTTTATTTGTCAAGAATTTATCAATTTATTTTTTTTATTAAAGTGTCAATTTGGATTGGTCAATGGAGAGGTGATTTGTTACTATTGTGTGTTGTTTGAAATTGACGGTTTGAGACATTATCTGTATTTTAGGTGGTTTCATACATACTCGAAACCACGACCCATGTTCCTGGCGCTAAATCAGGATAGTTACTCACAATATAAACAATATAAACAAGGCGAAGTGTCAGTCATCCCCAGAAACCCCTTAGTGGAATCCACTTTTGGTTGCATAACCTGTATCTTACGTCTACCTAAATACAAAAGCAATCTCACCTATCAATTTTTACCATCCCGATGTAAGTTATTTAGTGTCCATGTAACCTAGATCACTGGGACTGATCAATAACAATGTTTATAACAGTATGCAATTTAATAAGATTTTCCAGTAATTTCGATACCACCACCTCACCTGTATCAATCAGGTAATGGTCATGTGTAATGTATCAAATCTTCCAAGAAAGTCAAGATAATATTTGAGAGTAATAATTTCATTTTTTTTG
Organism: Agave tequilana; assembly: GCA_038442645.1. Taxonomy (NCBI): domain Eukaryota; kingdom Viridiplantae; phylum Streptophyta; class Magnoliopsida; order Asparagales; family Asparagaceae; genus Agave; species Agave tequilana. The sequence goes on from JAVJIF010006758.1 coordinate 17,172, forward strand.
GATTTTCACTAATTATGTTTATTTTCAGCATTTTTCTAAAGAACAAACAATTAATAATTTAACAATATAATTCCCAAGAATTTATATGGATATTTACTTAAAACATTTATAATTTTATTCACAGAAAGTTTAAGGCAAAATATTAATCATTTGAACACGAAGTTAAATCATGGAAATTGCAATTACGTAATACTAGAAAATTTATTTAACAATTTAACAATTAAATTGTAAAACAAATAATTTACAAAATTTTAAATACCAGAATAAAATATACTCATATGAATAAATAAATGACCCAATAAATTAATTTATCATAAAGAATTATAATGAACAATTTAGGGGAAGAGATTTATTAATTTATCATGAAAACTCACAGTTTTTTAAACAATTTTTTACATGCTAAAAACTTAAATAAACAATTTAATTAATCAAACACTAAATAAATAAAAGTAATTCCGTTAACAACAATAAACAATACTTATTTCAATAGATTATAAAAACTCACCAAACATTAAATATAAGTTAACACAATAATACATTATTTATTTTAAATATAGTAAAACACTCACTTGAGGTTGCCTACGAATACGGATATCGAATATTTTTGGGAATCTACGTTCAATTTAATTGGATTTAGACAATTATTGGAATTAGTGTATTAATTTAAAAATAGGGATCATGTTGACCTTACTATCCTTATGATGTTTGTAGTTGCATAACTCATTCTTCTATGGTTCCAACGCCTTGAAAATTGCACGACTCAGAGTCCGGACGTCTGAGATACGATCCGAAATCCAAATATGGTGCTTAACGGGTCTGGGCTGCAGTGAGTGGGTCGGGTTCTGAGTTGTTGGATTGGGTCTGAAGAGGACTGCGGGTTGGGTAATCGGGTTTGAGAAAACTCGAGATAAAAAGGTGATGGGAGAAAAAGAAGAAGAAAGAGAAGGAGATGGGCAACGACAGTGCGTGGCAGGTCAGGCGCGCGACGGTGGGCGGTCACAACGGCGGTGCGATGGCGGCTGCTGATATGGGAGAGCAGCAACACGACATCGAGTGGAGGAGTGCAGTGAAGGAGAAGGAGAAGAGAGGAGAAGGAGATGGTAGTGGCGCGGTGACGTCGTGGGAGAAGAGGAAGAAGGAAAGAAGATAGGTGAAGGTGGAGGTCGACGGGGGTGTCGGTGTGTAAGCACGACGGCCGGTTGCTGTAAGGAGAAGAGAGGAAGTGGCGGAGGAGAGGGAGGCTGTCGGTGGTGAGGCTCAACGTGGGCTCAGTGAGGAGGAAAGGAGGAGAAGAGAGAGGGGAGAGGGTGTGGGTCACAGGAGAGGGAGAGGTATAAATGGGGAGAAAGATTATTATTTATTATTATTTTTTTGAAAAAATGTGTGTGAGCAAGGCATGGCTGCATGGTAATTATGAGGGTGGGGTATGTGTGTGCAGGGCATGGCTGCATGATGATTATGGGTGTGTGTAGGGCAAGGATGTATGGGGCTCAAGGTTGATTTTATTTTATTATTAATTGATTTTAATAAATTATTTTTATTATTTTATATAATCTATAGCTGTTAATTATTATTTTTTTATCATATGATATTTATTATTAGGATTATTATTTAATATAGACTTAAGGTATTTTGAAATAGAAATTTTACATCCTACCCACCTAACAAGAAAATTTTGTCCTCGAAATTTAAATTTTGGGAAAGAAAAATACTTGATATCAATAGAATAGATGAGGATTGCGATAGCGAATGACATTCTCTCGTTCCCACGTCGCTTCTCCTGGAGAACGCCTATCCCAAGATTTTAGTTGGAACAGGTCGGTTCTTTAGGACTTTGATGCTACGATCCAGAATAGCCATTGGTGGCTCAGTATAAAACAAGTCGGGTCTAAGCTCCAACTCAGAATGGTCCAAGACATGACTGTCATCTCGGACATGTGTCCTCAACTGCGACACATGAAAAACATCATGTACACCTAGATATGGAGGTAATGGCAATCAGTAGACCACTTCTACAGGCTTCATAACCTCGAAAGGACCTATGAACCTCGGACTCAGCTTCCCTCAACTGCCAAATCTGATCACCCCTTTTGTTGGAGATATCTTCAAGAATACATGATCTCCCATAGTAAACTCTAGGGGTCTCCTTTTCAAGTCGACCTAACTCTTCTGTCTGTCCTGAGTCGCCTTGGAATGTTTGCGGATGATCTCAACTTTCTTCACCGTCTGGGTAATGACTTCTGGTCCTAACAATCTTCTCTCTCACACATCGTCCTCCTAACACAAAGGGGACTTGCACTTTCTTCCATACAAGGTTTCAAAAAGTGTCATCTTGATGCTAGCTTGATACCTATTGTTGTAAGAGAATTCAGCCAAGTGTAGATGATCTTCCCATAATCCTTTGAAATATAGCATGCAAGCTCTCAACCTGTCTTCGAGAATTTGAATCGTTCGCTCGGATTGTCCATCAGTCTGCGGATGATATGCATTGCTAAACTTCAGTCTGGATCCTAGGCTCTCTTGAAGATTGTAATCCCCGCTCTAGATGTACGTGTCACAGTACCAGTACTCGATACGGTATACATATTTAATTTGACTTTTTTGGTAGTCAGATTGAACCGATTTCAGCTCCAGATATTATTTCCTAGTACTTTAGTTTTTTCAGAACTTTTTGAATTTTTTGGATTATTTTGGAAAATTTCCGAATTCGGGGTCGACCAATACCGATAATCTGCTCTGGGATTTTTAATTCACAAACGAGGTTGAATTTCAAGGATCTTCTTTCAGATTGTTCTTATAGATCATATTTTCTACTTTAGCATATTTTTGAGAATTTTTCTGAATTAGTCAAAAATCTGGCCAATCTGGTGCCAATTGGTGTTAACGATCGATTTCAAAAATTTTAATTTGTAAATTAGACTGAATTCTTTGAATCCGATTTTGCATTATTCCACTGGATAATATTTTTTGCTATTTTACAGATTTTTTGGGAACCATTCAGAACTAGTCAAATTTTGACCTAAAATATTAATTAAATAATATTAAAAAATATTAAATAATATTTTTTTCTTTTCTTCTTCCCCAATATTTTTCTTTTCCTTCCCCTGCAAGCCACCAAATCCCCACCACCTCTTCCATCGCCTTTTCTCTCTATCCTTTTTCTCACTCTCTCTCCCCCCACTCTCACTCTTTATATTTCTTTTCCCCTTCCTCACTCTCTCTCTCACACTTCGTTTCTTTCTCTTTCTTTCCCTCTCTCACACACCCTTTCTCTATCTCCTGGGGGCCAGACCCATCACTGGCGGCCAGCCGCTGCCGCCCGACCATTGTGCCGCCAGCTGGGGCACTCCCTGTCGATTTCTCTCTCCCTTTCCTTTCTCTTCTTCTTTTTCCCTCTTCTCCTCCAGCCTCTCACTTCCTCCCCTGTGGCCAACCGTCGACTCTATCAGGCCGATGATCACCACTGGCTAGGCCGCCCAGATCCACTGCGGCAACTGCACATTACCACCACCACCTTTTTCTTCTACTTCTTTCTCTCTCTTCTTAATCTCCTCTCTTTCCCTCGTCTCTCTCCCTAACGCCCGCGGTTGGCCAGATTGTCGCAGCCGGTTGCCACCGGGGGCGCGTCATTGCTGGCCGGCCAGGCCAGCCACCTAGCTGGCCTCTCCCCTCCTCTCCCCGACTCCCCTCTCTCACTCATTCCTTATCTCTCTCATTTGTATACTGAATCTAAAATCCAATAACCTAAACCCTATAGTCCATTGACCCATAATTACTTTAGTTTATTGGGTGTGGGTTATTAGATCTAAACCCAACCCAATGGCAACCCAAACCTAATCCATTATAAAGATAAAATTTCAGAAAACCCCTGTTAAATATGGTTTTTTACTTTTCTATTATAAATCTTATTTATATTGTTTTAGTGTTCTGGTGATATCTTGAGCCTCCGGAGTCCGATTTGAAAGATTTTAGAGCCGTTGCGATCGTAAAAAGACGAGTTACATCCTTGTAATAACTATGTCAGTGTTTTTATTTTATAAATTATATTTTATCATGTTTAATGAAATTGGTAGCTTTATTAAATAAAATATGATTATCAGTAAATCACCGTAAATATTATTTAATAAATTTTAATTATTGGTAAGTCATGTAATTTAAATATGCCAGATTGCTTTTGAAAGCACATTAAATAAATAATAGTGTATTATGATTCTTGATTTAATATAAAATATAGAAAAATTATCTATATATTGAGTAATTATTGGACTGTTGATAAATAAATCCTAATAATAATGAGTTGATAATTTTATTATGGTTGTAAAGTGTTTGAAAAGAAGATATTTGTGAATAATTATTTTATGGTATCAATCATGTTAATAATATTGAAATCCATGTAACAAATATTGATATATTGACACAAGATCATGTTAACGATATCACCATATATTGTCACTGTTACCAAACTCGTGATAACAGACACTGTGACACATGACTGTTATTTCATATACACTGTTATTTCATGTTTATGTTTCACTATTAATTGCACATTACTGTGTTATGATTGCGGGCACTGCTATTTCATATTCCTGTATCACTGTGACGCGGATAAACTATTATATTGGACACTATGATTTCAAATACATGTATCATCGTTACACAGATACTCTGTTACACTGGACATTGTAGATTCATGTTCTTACATCACTGGTACGCAAACACACCTGAGTATATGGCATGCATGTTTCCTGTATCGTTAATACTAATATGACCTTCCTGTTACACATGGTTCACAGTTGCGGTCTCGGCCGCTGACTCGGCGGGCACTGAGACGGATCTGTCTCGGCGACTCGGATCGGTGTCGGGCGATACGCGCAAAACGCTACATAGAAAGCTCAAAAAATTCTGAAAAAATCACGACAAATCTTAAAAAAAATGTAGACTTTCACATTCATGTATCACATGTCCAAAACATATTACCTAGCACACTAAACATAAAGCGAGAGCATAAATACACGCGTCGTTAGTAGAAGCATATCAAATACATGCTATATACTAAATTGCACAAACTACATTCATAAATACATGCTAATGTAGTTATTTTTATATTGAATTGTGATGAAGCACAAAATCATCATCATAATCATCTCTGCGGTAGGTAGATAAACCGATACTAGTGCTCATATATCTCTCAAGTTATGGTCTGTAGTCATGGACATATGTCACACCATAATGTTGGCCTGATATCAAACTCAACATTTGCATATGACCTTTAAGACTATAAGTTTCTCCATCAACACTATTGTTGCCTCATTATTGTCATCACCACAACAGCCGCCATCATCGCCTTCATTGTCATCACCATCTTCAGCATCATCACTATTAGAACTGGATAAAACTCTCACATCTTTACTACCACTACCATCATCTGCTTCTCTTATACCTCAGAAGGGGGAGGGGTGAGAGATCGGAAACAGGGAGAGATGGAGGGGTGGGGAAAGAGACAGACAGACGGGAGATGGAAAGGGAGAGAAAGAGAGCGAGTGAGAGAGGGAGGGAAGGGAAAGAGACGGAGAGAGAGGAGATGGAGAGGGGGGAGAGGGAGAGAGAGCGGGTGAGAGAGAGGGAGGGGGAGAAAGAAATAGAGGGAGGGAGAGGGAGGGGGAGAGAGAGAAGGAGGAACATCACCTGGGGTTAGGGAGGAGCGGCCGACGGCAATCGGGCGGTGGCGAAGTCCATATCTGAGCGGCGACGATCGGGCAGTGGCGACGATCTCCAGATCTGAGCGAGAGAGAGGTAAGTTTCTTTTTTTTCCTTTTCCTTTTTTCTTTATACTCATTCGTCACGGGTGAATATACGTTTCAAGCAGACTCGGCTGAGTCGCGACCGATTCAATCGTGAATCGGCCAGTCGACTAAGTCAACTCCGATTCTCGGCCGAGTCGGTCTCCTCTGAGTTGAGTCGACCGACTCGTGACTCGGACTCGTTTCAGAGCGGACCGAGACGGATACGACTCGGCCGATTTGTCTCCGACTCGGCTGAGTCTTTGAACCATGCTGTTACATGGATTCACATGTATACATGCTCTGATTGTTCATGTATTCCTTTTACATGGATTATAGTTACTTGGATATTCCTGTATAACCGTTACATGCATATTTTATGAATACAGTACATGATCATTTCCTGTAACTTTGTATTGATATGAAACTCTTGCTACCTGGACATACTGTTTATTGATATTCGATGTGTGAAACTAAGTGTCACGTGGTAGTCACCTTTAGTATCCACGAGGGCCACCTCCAGGGTCCCACATCTCCTGCTTCATGTTTTCTTATTCAGTGATACAAGGATTGCTCATGTCATGTTATCCTGTTACATGTTACATACACTGTTATTGTTTCTGATTCATTATAATATTTAATAAAATACAATATGGGGATGGGGGAGGCTTGACGGTTGACTAGGTTTTGTCGGGTGGATGTCATGAATCCATATTTATCCCACTACAGGGGATGCTAGTGCTGGCTACCGACTGTATATGGCTCACTAAGCTTCCTGTTTCTTGCTCTCCTCTTAGCGGAGGGCCTTGGTCTCAACAGCCAGAGGTCCGTTTAAGTCCGTGATTCCGGGTATACACGAGGTACACTCACCTGACTAGAGCTTCTTGACCATTTGGTTTTCAATTAACATAATAAAACAACATAAATAAAAGTGATGTCAGGAACGCTTATTATTTAGTCACTCTCTCGTTCGAATAATGATACCCGTATGTCATGTTCGGATGGGTTCGGCTGGAGTACGGGCTCCAGTATGAACTGCCATTGGTATGGGACACTGGAAGATTGATTGATTAAAATATCAGGCGATACTGATTGTTATTATTGTATAAATAACATGACTTGCTCGATACATGCATATTATTATTAATTTATACTTATTACACTTCCCTGATATCTTACCCCCCACCATGTCACCTATATATTTTGTACTTCATGTGGAGACACTGCTCATGTACACATATACTCTGCATTCATGTATTTTCTGTTGACACACTGCTTCTGTATATTCACGATAGCATGATTACTTCCATCTATTTCATGTGTAGATGTTCATTTATCATCACTATACTGTCATATTGCTAGTACTATTAGTATAAATGGTAAATATAAAAGAACTAAGACTTGATACATGTTAATAGCACAAACTAATTTCATTCATGTATAACTTAATCCTGTATCCTAACTCATATTACATATTAAAAATCAGTGAATTGTTATTAAATAATTTAACATTAATTGATAGATGTATAAATCTTCACGATTTACTATCATTATTGTTATAATCAGGTTTCGTATAATATCATAGAAGTAATACTGTTGTAGCATGCTAAGCATTTATAATGTTATAGTGCTGATATAACATTTGTGTATATATATATCCATTATTATTATAATTATATTATTACACTGGTAGTTAAACATGATATTATATTATCGTGATTGTACTACTATTATAATATATATTACTGCTACTTCATTTTACCACTCACCAGGTCCCTTTCTGACGAAATTGGGTTTGCATGCTCAGGTTGGAGATGCGGGATATCGTTGTCACTGATATTTCACGGGATATAAATAGGAGATTCGTCATCTATATTATAAATAAGTATCTTTATTATTCAGTGTTTATTTTCTTATTTATCTCTGTTTCTATATATATATATCATGATTATTGACATCTTTTGCAGGTATTCTTGTACTTATTTAATACTGAAATATTTGTGTATATTGTGTTTATTCTCTGTACTGAGTCTTAGCGTACTTATATGAGGGTATAGTCGCCCTGCGTATTTACGTCGTCGTAGCGTCCCCGTATCCGCAGGATCGGGGCATTACAGATTGGTACCAGAGCTTAGGTTTAAACCTAATATAGGTAACCACCGAGAGTAATACTTAGGCTCTTACGAACAATACAACCCGATTGAGATTAAAACTAATCTAAACCTGGATTTCGGGGTTCTAGCTACGAGTAAAAGAATACAATTTCTTTGAAAATTCATTCCTTGACTTATTCTATTCCCTAATTTCAATTGTCACCCAGAGTATTTTGATTCCTTTTCACTTTCTTGTCATCTTTTTGGTTCCAATCTCTATCTTAGATTCGTGACACTAGTCTTCTAATAGTCTTTCAATCCAGAGTTTTATTATAGATATCAGAGTAGCGTTTAGGAAGCATCGTAGGCTCATAACATCTAGGTTCCAGGAGTTGTAAATATTATTCTCTCACCTGAGTTGAAATTTCGAGGACGAATTTTTTTTTGTAAAGTGGGTAGAAGTGTAACCCCCGCTCTGATGTACGTGTTAGTGTCAGTACTCGATACAATGTTCATATTTGATTTGACTTTTCTGATAGTTAAATTGAATCGATTTCAGCTCTAGGTATTATTTCCTAGTATTTTAAAATTTATAGATTTTTTTGAAAATTTTTTGGATTATTTTGGAAAATTTCCAAAATAATTTCCAAAATCGGGGTCGACTGATGCCGATAATTGGCTCTGGGACTTTTAATTCACAAACAGGATTGAATTTCAAGGATCTGCTTTTAGATTGTTCTAGATCATATTTTCTACTTTAGCGTATTTTTTGGGATTTTTCTAAATTAATCAAAAATCTAGTTAATCTGGTGTCGACCGGTATCAACGATCAATTTCAAGATTTTTTTAATTTTTGTAAACCAAACTGAATTCTTTGATTTTGATTTCACATTATTCCTTCAGGTAATATTTTCTATTTTACAGAATTTTTTAGAATTGTTCAGAACTAGTCAAATTTTGACCCTATTAAAATATTAATTAAATAATATTAAATAATTCTTTTTCTTCTTTTCTTTTTCCTCAATCTTTTTCTTTTCCTTTCCCTGCAAGCCATCAAATCCCCACTACCTTTCTCACTGCCTCTTTTCTATCTCCTCTTTCTCACTCTCACTTTCTCTCTCCCCTACTCTATCACTCTTTCTTTTTATTTCTCTTTTTTTCCTTCCTCTTTCTCTCTCGCTTCATTTCTCTCTTTCTTTCCCTCTCTGCTTCCCTCTCGCACACCCCTTCTCTATCTCCTGGGGGGCGTCGCCGACCGACCATGGTGTCATCGGCCAGGCCACTCACTCTCTCTTCTTCTTCTTCCCTCTTCTCCTCCACCCTCTCACTTCTTCCCTCGTGGCCAATCGCCGCCTCCATCAGGCTGGTGATCACCGCCACCAGCCAGGTCGCCCAGACCCATTGCGACAACTGCATACCACCACCATCTACTTCTTCCTCTCTTTCCTCTCAATCTTCTTCTCACTCTCTCCATCGTCTCTCTCCCCATCACTGGTGGTCCGCCAGACCGCTACCGCCGGTCACCGCCGGGGCAACGCCGCCCCTGTTCCCTTCTCTCACTTGTTCTCTCTCTCTCATTTGCATATTTAATCTAGAATCCAATAACCTAAACCCGTTACTCCTATAATTTATAACCCATAATTACTTTAGTTTATTGGGTGTGGATATTTGGATCTAAACCCAACCCAATAGCCACCCAAACTTGATCCATTATGAAGGTAAAATTTCAGAACCCCCTGGTAAATATGGTTTTTACATTTCTATTATAAATCTCTTATTTATATTATTTTAATGTTCAGGCGATATCTTGAGCATCCGGAGTCCGATTTGGACCATCTAGAGCCGTTGCGATCGTAGAAAGACGAGTTACATTCTTGTAATAACTATGTGATTGTTTTTATTTTTTAAATTATATTTTATCATGTTGAATGAAATTGGTTGCTTTATTAAATAAAATATGATTTTCGGTAAATCACTGTAAATATTATTTAATAAATTGTAATTGTTGGTAAGTCACTGTAATTAAATATGCAAGATTGCTGTTGAAAGCACATTAAATAAATAATAATTTATTATGATTCTTGATTTAATATAAAATATAGATAATTTATCTATATATTGAGTAATTATTGGACTGTTGATAAATAAATTCTAATAATAATGAATTAATAATTTTAATATGATTGTGAAGAGTTTGAAAAGAAGATATTTTGAATAATTATTTTATGATATCAATCATGTTAATAATATTGAAATTCATGTAACAAATATTGATATATTGACACAAGATCATATTAACGATATCACCTATACTCGTGACAACAAACACTTAGACACAGGACACTGTTATTTCATGTTTATGTTTCATTGTTAAATGCACATTACTTTATGGTATGAACTGCCAATGGTATGGAACACTAGAAAAGATTGATTAAAATATCAGGCAATACTGATTGTTATTATTGTATAAATAACTTGACTTGCTCGATACATGCATATTATTATTAATTTATACTTATTACACTTCCCTGATATCTTACCCACCACCATGTCACCATATATTTTGTACTTCATGTGGAGACACACTACTCATGTACACATATTTTACATTCCATGTATTTTCTGTTGACACACTGCTTTTGTATATTCATAAACACAATAGCATGATTACTTCCATCTATTTCATGTGTAGATGTTCATTTATCATCACTATACTGTCATGTTAGTACTATTAGTATAAATGGTAAATATAAAAGAACTAAGACTTGATACATGTTAATAACATAAACTGCTTTTCATTCATGTATAACTTAATCCTGTATCCTAACTCATATTACATATTAAAAATCAGCGAATTATTATCAAATAATTTAACATTAATTAATAGATATATAACTTTTCCCGATTTACTATCATTATTGTTTGTCAGGTTTCGTATAATATCGTAGAAGTAATACTGTTGTAGCATGCTAAGCATTTATAATGTTATATTGCTGATATAACATTTGTGTGTGTGTATATATATATATCCATTGTTATTATAATTATATTATAACACTGGTAGTTAAACATGATATATTTTCGTGATTGTACTACTATTATAATATATATTACTGCTACTTTACTTTATCACTCACCAGGTCGCTTTCTGACGACCCTAGGTTTGCATGCTCAGGTTGAAGATCCGAGATATTGTTGTATCTGATATTTCACAGGATACAAATAGGAGTTTCGTTATCTATATTATTTATATGTATCCTTATTATCTAGTGTTTATTTCCTTATTTATCTATGTTTCCATATATATCATGATTACTTGCAGTTATTCTTGTACTTATTTAATGCTAGAATATTTGTGCATATTGTGTTTATTTCCTGTACTGAGGATTAACGTACACATGTGAGGGTATATTCGCCCTGCATATGTACATCGCCGTAGCGTCCCCGTGCCTACAGGATCGGAGCGTTAGACATAAATATGTTATCTTTGTCTAACACGATGTTGACTGGCACACCATGGAGTCAAACCACCTCATGCATGTACTTTTCTGCTAACAACTTAGTATACTGTCTCAGTCTGAAAGGAATGAAGTACGCCGACTTTATGAGACGATTAACTATAATCCATACTGCAATGTTTCCTTCTGGCTGTGAGGTAATGCAGTGACAAAGTCCGTAGTGATATGCTCCCACTTTCATTCCAGAATCGGCTTTGGTTGAAGAAGTCCGACTAATCTCCGATGTTCTGCCTTCACCTGTTGGCATACCAGACACTTCGCCACAAGCTGAGCAATCTCTCTCTTCATTCCATGTTACCAAAAGAATTGCTTCAAATCTTGGTACATCTTTGTTCCTCCAGGCTATATAGAATATGTAGAGCTATAGGCTTTGGATAATACTTCTTGTCGAACCTTCCTTTCGACACACAAATTTTGTTACCGAAACTGAGTGTCCCATCGATATATATCACCATGTCTGTCCTCAGTCCACCTTCCACTTGCTCCCCGACGTTCTGTAATTTGAGATCCTCACTCTGAGCTGCCTTGATCTTCTCTAACCAGGTTGAATCTTCATTGTCATCAATTGGCCTGGTACTCTAGACCTCTGTACCACTTCCAGGTCCATTTTCATCTTCTCCTTGAGTAATTCCTTCTACTGGGTGAGCTGCTCTTCCATAGATACTTCGGGCTTTCTGCTCAAGGCATCCAATACCACGTTGATTTTGCAACTCAACATCGTATTCGGCCATCAACTCAAGCCATTTTTTCTGCCTCATGTTTAACTCCTTGTGTATGAAGGTGTACTTCAAGCTCTTTTGGTTGGTGTAGATCTTACTGTCTCGCCCAACTGAGAATGCCTCCAAATCTTAGGGCGAAAATCACCGCTGCCAGTTCCAAATCATGCGTAGGATAATTCTTCTCATGGAGTTTCAGCTGCCTCGACGCGTAAGCTATTACGTGCCAATGCTGCATTAACACACCTCAATCCTCGTCATGACGCATCGTTGTATATGCCATACCGTTGGTTCCTGTGGGCATCTTCAAAATTGGAGCCGAGATTAATTTGTTCTTTAACTCTTCAAAAGCAGCAACACAATCTTCCGTCCAAACATATTTTTTCTCCCTTCTTGGTGAGCTTAGTCAACTGTCCTGCAATTCTAGAGAAGTTTTGCACACTACTGAAAAATAGCTAGATTGCGCTGTAAAAATTGCGTCGAATAGTGATTTGACGCAAAATTTACGTCGAAAAATTGAGAATTCGACGCAATATGGGCACATCACGACTAAACTTGAGAAAATAAAAATAGTAGCAAAATTACGTAAAAATTCAATGCAATAGTTAATTTCCCACATTATAAATTAAAAATCAATAATATTGCATCAAATTTCTGACGCAATATATATTTCCTGCAAAAATATTGGCTGGAAATATTTTTGCCTCGGATATTCGACGCAATATTATATTATTGCATTGAAATATGACGCAATAATATAATATTGCGTCAAATTTGCAATGCAATATATATTTCCCGCGAAAAAAATTTTGCGGGAAATTTTACATCAAATATCCCACGCAATGTTATATTATTACGTCAAATATTCGATGCGATAAAACACTCTAAGTCATTCCTTAGGTCAGCCGAATCTCATTTATCCTCTTCCTTCTCCCGCCGCCATCTCCCTCCTCACCCTCCTCGACTTCCACCATCACCCTCTCTGCTCTCCCCAACCCCGCCAACTCCTCCCTCCCTCCCCCTCCCCCAGGTTTCCCCACCCCGCCATCCCTTCCTCCCTTCGCCATCCCCTCCCTCCTCCCCTACCCTGCCATCCCTTCTCCCTGCCGCCATCCCCTCCCTCCGCCACTGTCGCCTCATCCTCCACCTACGCCTCCCCCTTCCTCCGCCTTCATCTCCCCCTCCTTCCCCTCCCCTCTCCCCGTCGTCATCGCTGCCCCTCCCCCACCTCGCCATCTCCTCCCTCTCCGCTCCTCCCCCAGGAAACCCCACCTCACCTCACCATCCCCTCCCTCCTCCGCCATCTTCTCCCTCATCCCCCACCCTGCCATCCCTTCTTCCTGCTGCAGCCATCTCCCTTTTCCTCCACCGCCTCCCTCCTCCGTCGCCAACTCCCTCTCCCTTCTCCCCTCCGCCGCAGGAAGCCCGACAAGGCCCCATGAGCCTCTTGAGCTCCAGCAAGCAACGACAAGTTGTTTTTGAGGCAATTTCTTTAAAATTTCTCAAATGGTTGTTTTTAATTAAGTTTCTCATTTGTGAATGAAATCGGAGTTGGTTTTTTTTATTTGGTAATGAATTCAACAAACAACGGGCTAGCAACTACTTTGGCGACTTGTAGTGATCCCGCCAGCATATTGGTGAGTTTGTAATGATTTTTTGAATTTTTGTAATGAATTTGCAATGACTGAATTTTGGACCATGGTTGCGCTATTGAGATAATAATTTGATAATTGATAATGATTTTGAGATAATTATTGACTGATACAATTATAGACCCAAACCTTAACTCTAATCGTAACTAAGTATAAGGTAAGGGTTTTATTAACCCTTTAACTATCTAGGGAAGTACTAAATTAAGCATCTACAAATGTCAACTAGGATTTGAATTTTATATCTTGAGTTTGCTGTAATTTATTTGGTCATTAATATTGTTGCTTATGGTTATGCTTTATTGAGGTTTTAATCTAATATGCATTGTGTTATATGCATGGTGCATTTTCACTGCCAGCTTGGAATGACAATGAGGAGGTTGCAAAAAAATTTCGCAAGTGGTTCAACGACAATGACCAAAAAAGTGGGACAACAATAAAAATTGCTCCATGCATCATACTTTTGATCACATCTTATTTTTGATCGCTGCCAGAGTTCTATATCTGAGGCTATTGCTCAACAATCAGACAGAGATGATAGTAAGACTTAAAAGGACCTCTTGTCGATATATGAAAAAAAACAACCAGGACGACGGGAGTGGCTCGATAAAATTAAAAATTATGAATTTGTTTAAAATTATTATAATATGATACATTTACTGATTTATTTATTTTTAAATTTATAGTCGAAGAGCAAAAAATATAAAGCCTCTCACTCTGCCAATCACTTGCTATATAGGAAGGGTAGAGATGCTCTTTCTGTGTGGAAGAGCAAATTTGTAAGTATAAATTTATCTTCATTTGCTTTTATAACAGATTTTCTTTTAAAGTTAATTTAATTTTTTAAGATTCTAGCATTTGTAATAAGGAGACGCACCCAGGAAGGAGCTGAACGCAAAAGAGATCTACAATAAGGAATTCCTAAAGATGGATGTGTTGGATGCTCCTGAGGGTGAGCTTCCTACTCCTCACATCCGAGGCAAGCCAACCAACTAAGCTGTGTCTGTGGATGAAGTATTAAAAGTTCGGTTTATATATCCTTACATTTTACGAAAATGATAGAAATCTAACCATACTTTTAATGTCTTTGATAATTTTCAGGTACAACTCGAGAGGCATTATGAATGCGACGACAACAGATGGCAGCGACGAGAGCACCGCCAACACACGAGCGACTCTCGAGGCATTTGAACGTGTGACGAGGCTCAAGCTGCACGTAGATGTTCCCGAGGCACCAGAGGCATCAGACCCGCTGGGAGAGACGCATACACCGCTCAGCTTGATCAACAGGTTCAGATCATGAGGCAGGAGTCGGAGGCCATGAGGCAACAGTCGGAGGCCGACTGTCAGAGGATCGCCAGTTTGGAGGCGAGTCAGAGAGAGATGCAGCAGCTCATGACCCAATTTATATTGAGTCAACAAAGCGCCGGGGCAATCTAACAGCGAAGGCGACGACGGTGCCTACGTGAATTTGGGAGAGAGTTTGTTATTTTATTGGATTTTTATACATATTGATATGTTTGGTTGATGATTGTTCATAAATTGATATGTTTGGTTGATGTTATTGGAGGATTGATAAGTTTGGTTGATGTCATTGGAGGAGCTTGGTTGGGATTTGTTTGGTTGTTGTAGTTTATTATATTTTGGTTAGGATATGTTTGATATATATATTTGTTTATATATGCTCATTTTGTTTATATCAGTTTTAAATATATCTGTATGTCTGCTGTAATTACATCAGTTATATCTGTTGTAATTATACATACATATATCAGTTGATATGTGTGTGTATGAAAAAAAATCCTATAATTGCGTCAAATTTAATATTCGGTGCAATTACATCCAACTTTGCGTCAAATTTACCCAATTCGACACAATTATAAGACTTTCAATAAAGTTAAGTATTTCTAAACCAAAAATTTTCGCATTCCGCATATTTCTGGAAGCACTCGACAAGATTGCGTCGTATATTCTATGCAATAATAAATCATATTGCGTCAATTTTTTGATGCAAATTCAAATTTGAATTATCTTTAAATTAATTTTTTGGAACCCATTTGTGTCAAATTTTTGATGCAACATTTCAACCGTTGCGTCAAATGTTCGACACAAATTTTTCTTGAATTTTTTCTAAATTTATTTTTTGAAATATCTATTACATCGAATTTTCGATGCAAACTTCAATATTGCATCGAACTTTCGAAGCAATCATTGCGGCGAGGGTATTTGCGAAGACACATTTCGACGCAAATGTCAAATTTTCGACGCAAATTGCCTATATTCGATGCAAATTTTCAAAACAATTTGACAGACTTTCTAGTAGTGACATGAACCTCCGGTAGTATCCAGCCACCTAAAAAAACTTTTGATTCTGCTACCCACTTCGGGACTGGCTCTTTCATTGTCTGAACCTTGCTGGGATCCGCTGAGATGCTTTCGACTGAAAAGATGTGCCCTAGAAAAGCCACGCTTTTAAGCCAAGACTCACATTTGCTAAGTTTGGCATAGAGCTTCTCCTGCCTAAGGATCTGCAACACGATCTTCATGTGTTCTGCATGCTCCTTATTCTTAGAATAAATTAAGATATCAATAAATATGACCACAAAGTTTTCTATGAATAGTGAGAAAATCCGGTTCATCAAGTCCATGAAGACTGTTGGGATATTGGTCACTCCAAACCGGATAACCATGAACTTGTAATGAGCATAACGAGTCCTGAAAGCTGTCTTCGGGATGCCTTCTTTTACCTACAGCTGATGGTATTGAAAATATTCTTGCCCCACTGAGCTTGACTTTGTTTAGCTCTCGATAATCGATGCACATCCTCTTGCTGCGATATTTTTCTTTACTAACAACACTAAAGCTCCCCAATGTGAAATACTGGACCTAGTGAAACCTTTATCCAGGTATTCCTGTAATCGTTTCTTCAACTTGGCTAGTTCTGCCGGTGCCGTCTGATAGAGGGCCTTAGAGATTGGTTCGTGCCTTGTATAATATCAATAGTAAACTCCAAACTACGATCTGGTGGAAGTTCTGGTAAATCTTCTGTGATTACATCTAGAAACTCCTCTACCACTAGTATCGGCTTCTCATGGGCCTCGCAAATGGTGCAATCTGCTTGATGCTTTTGCCTGGACATCCTCGATTCCTCATTGAACTTAAACTCTGGCTGGAGTGGAATTTTGAATATCACACTTGTTCCAGCAATCTATCACTGCATGATATTTGCTAAGCCAAGTCATGCCTAGAATTACATCAAACCCACTGGTGTCTAGAGCAAACATGTCTGCATATAACTTCCTACCACAGATCTCTACATGACATGATTTACAGATCCTACTAGTGATTATAGTCCCATTCCCAGTACTGGTCTCTCATTGAGTGTTCACATCTTCACATGTAATAGAGTGCACGACAATAAATTTGGTGGATATGTAGCAATGTGAAACACCGGAATCAAATAGAGATAAGACTGGAACTGAGTGGACTAAGATAGTACTTGTCACTACATCAGATGTCTCTGCTTATTCTGCAATCAAATTGGATGCCTGACCTCTCCCACGACCTGCTCCTGCTCCTTTCAAATATTCTACACCGTTAAACTAACCAACTCACTCTTTCGACCGTCCATTTTGCGCGACCTTGATAGATAGCCAAAAAGTATTTAAAATACATGATTTTTGTTTTTTAGTTACTTGAAATAATGTGGGGTTGTTTGGTTTCAAGGAAGTGGGCGGAAGTGAGAAAGTGGGAAGTGTCATCTCCCACGTCCATTGTCCATCCGAACACCGGAAAAGGAAAATGGAAAAACCCCTTTTCCTTTTCTCTTTTCTTTTTACACAACCATTTCCTCTCTTCTAGGGTTCTACAGTTAATTTTGTGGTTATGTAAATCTCATTTGTAATAAGTTGTAACTCAAATCAGTTAATTTTGTGGTTATGTAAATCTTACTTGCATTCTAATTACAGTTCAATTTTTTTCATAATTAATTTTTATTTTATTATTATTTTATGGCCAACTTTATGATAAATCTTTCCACTTCCACTTTCATATTGCTAATCAAAAATCGAAAAATACAATATACTTTTCCACTTCCATTTTCCAACTATCAACCAAACACCGGAAAAGATACACACAAATTCTCATTTTCCAGAGGGAAAAAAAACCTACCTCCCACTTCCTCACTTCCGCCCACTTCCTTAAATCCAAACAGTCCCTTGTAAATCAACTTCAATGGAGTGAATCTTGCATTCAGATGCCGTAGGGTTGTATTTGAGTGGAAAGGATTCGGCCTTGAATCCTTCCGGAATGACACAAGATCTCTCTTAAAATTATGCTACTTTAGCTGCCTTTTCTTTTTAAATTTCAAATTTATCATGATCGCAAAAACATTATATTACCCTTCACAGAACAGTGTTTTGTTTGTCTAAGACAGATGAATTTAGTTCTCATCTCAATTAGATTTTCCTTTCTACGTAGTGGACCTGTAATATGCATAAGCATATCGCTTTATCCATCATTTATGGTGTGCTCTGTGTAGTTTCCTTTTGCATCATTCTATTTGATGTCTGCTCATTCAAAATGTTGTGTCCATTGTTCTATATTAATTGCTTGTCTACTTTTCTTCTTAGTTCTGTATTGCACCATGCTCACCCTCGATATATTCACCCATATCGTATCGGTAGCATGCAAAAAATGAGATACCGGCCTATATTTAAAACAATGTTCAGTGGATGCTTACAATTCTGATATTGATTATCTTCTCCATAAACCGCCTGCATTATTTCGACAAATCCTGATTCTACTCCAAATTTTCTGGGAAAGCTACTAGATTCAAACTTAGAGGAACCATTTGTTTGGGGAAGTTCTTATTTGAACCTTCTGTTTCTCTATTTTATGAGAGCAATTCTACCATCTATGTAATTATATCCTTACATTCCCTGAATACAGGTTTACACACCTGCTGTGAATTTAGATAGAGGTTTTTTTTCTTTAAAAATTAAAATATAGGCCGTAGTTGGGACTTGAACGTGTGACTTCCCATCCCACTCCCACCCCTTACCAATGAGCCAAGTGTCACTGGCAATTTAGATAGAGGGTTTAATACTCGAAAAATAAACCATGTAATGCAGAAGATTCCATGTAATGCAGGAGATTGAGACTGTTTGCCAGTAGTCTAGGAAACAATTAGGGACAAAAAAAATACTTTAAATAGAGATAGAGAAAGTTAGTTTGTTGTAGTTTTCTTGCTCTGTAACAGGCTTTTTGTTCTGAACTTGCAAAGTTTGGTCATTCCAAATAAAAAGAAATAATGTCGTCTTCTGTTCTCAGGAAAGTACCTGATTTCTGCTTTTCAATTGGAGTCCTTCAAATATCCAGACAAGAGGCTAAATGCGGTCTGTCTTATCTCTTAGAGACCACGTGTTTATTGGGAGCATAGAAGGTCGCTAATGTGAAAACAATCCACAGCTTCATGTGCGGCTATCGTCATTTCTCGAAGGAAAACTTATTGCAATTTATGCTCTTCGAGACTATATTTCTCATCCTCACCACTCTTCAACCACTCAATTAGTGGGAAGATCTAGCTTGTCATTCAAATGTTATAGGACTATTTACTTTAATGCTTGCAAAGATAAGACCATACAACCTTTCTGACTGATACTGGGAATGCTGTTGAGTGAAACAGATTGTTGTGAAACAGATTGTTGTCCCAGTTGATTCTTTGGGATCTAGGATACGAGTGTCTCTCTTGATCATCCAGCTATTTAGAGGAATTTACGGTTATTTTCATGCAGCAGATATAATTTATTTTTGTGTTCATATGTGATTGTTATTTGTTCCAAACCGTATTTGGTTGGTTAGAAACTTCCTCTTGTAGCGAAATGATGTTGTCAACAATATGTCATAGTTATTTGTGAAATCTAGTGAGGAGATTATATTATCAGTGCACAAGTCCATATCCCACAATAATGCCTCTCGTATTGAAACTTGCATGATTTTAGTTCCTCCATCCCACAATGATAAGGTCTCATGCCTTTTATTTTAGGATGTGCTTTCATGGAGTGTTGTGTTTTTTGATCATATTAAATTAGTTACTGAGACTAAATCTGGGATAATTTGTAAAGTAGAACGGTTGAGAAAAGCTTCCAAATATTGAGTTCATTTGTAATGTTTTAGAGAAGTCATTTCTTCCAGCTTTTAGTAATCAGCTTTATAATCAGCTGATCTCTAATTTAGGTATTAAATTAAATGGTGCATTTGGTGATGCCAACAAATTTTGCTTTCTATTACGTCATGGACTCTTTTAGCAATAATCTTCATTATAACTGTCAATGTTTTTATGACTTAACTGCACTTTTCTGTTTAATTATTCTACAGAATTGTTCTACAGAGTATAAGGTTTCTTTTTTTTAGTTTAAACCTCAAAATATATGTGAACACAGAGACTATTAGAGAAGAGAAACCCACTTGACAAACTTTCATACCAACAACTAATAAAAACTATCATGATATTCTACTAACGACACTGAACATGGACTTATAATAGGATAGGATATGGTAGAATTGGATATTCTAGTTGATGTGATTTCACAGAGAGTTATTATTCATGCCGGTAACGAACAAGTTTAGTCTAAAAGCTTTTCTCTCTTCTTTTTGCAGAACTTTCTTCCATAATTTTTTTTGATGAGAACTGTAGCATACAACAATTACGTAGTAGCGTGGTGACTGAAGGTTCTTAAAAGGTAGTCTGCTGAATTTCTCTACTCCTCATTTTTAACTCAGTGACAATATTATCGTGTTGCTTTAGGTTTATCTATCTCACCTCCTTGAAAATTGGAATAGATTTGATTTTAATAGCAATCACAGAGTTTGTATGCTGATGGGCTAAAAAGCTCGTCCAACCATCTAACAAGATATCTCAACTTGTTGTGACTGGAAATTCCCTGATATTTTTACAAATTGCACCTAATAAACTTGTGCAAATTGATGGATTTCTTTTCATTAACTGTGACAGGTTTTAGAAAAAATATTTGCTTTTGCTAGTAATTCTTTTCAGAAAAAATGGATGATGAGCACATCATATGTTAATTCTTCACAAGCAAGGTGCCTCCATAGTCTCTTGCAACTAATTTGGAATATGATTCCCTATTTGATAGGAACATTTGGTCAAATTTGGTTCACAAATTTAATAAGAGTGAAAGTTATTAATTAATTTTGTTCCTCCATGATTTCTATCTGTAAATTAATGTAATGACAATGGCATGCCATAAATGTGATTTTTCAAATATGTGATTTTTACAAACAGAAGAAATAACCTTTAATTAGTGATGGAGATTCTATTGCAGGTAATAGCCATATATTTTCTATCCCATGAGGCTTACCTGCCAAAGACTCTCAGTGGTAGACTTGACTTGAGACTAGGGAGGCATGCAGAGAGAGCGAAAGAAATTTGTCATGCTATTCTACTTTTGTCCCATAGCAATAATTTTAAAGTGTCATGTAGCAATAATTTTACAAACACTTAATGATACAAGAGGGTTTGATAGCAATAGAGGTGAAAGTGGAAACCTGTCATTCACTTTCTTGGACCCCTCGTAGAATATTCAGAGAGTATTCAGAGCCTCTTGTTTGATGATAAGACTTACCATCAATCACAATTTAAACCCAAGTCTTGGATTTTTGGACTTATCTGACTACCTGTATGCATGGGTTAACAGTTCTTGACTTATAGTCTTCTTAACAAGTTACAAGCCAAATCAATAACTTTTAAAATTCTATCAATCTGTTGTAACAGGTTTGATGAGACTAAAACAAGGAAAATTCTAAAGTGAATAGTAGCAAGAAGCTTTCAAATATTAACTATTTAGAATTAGTTGTATGAAAAAAAATGGAATTTTGACTTTCGGTAAATTAGGAGGTGAACTTTGAGCATAATGCATATTGATGACCAAGGATTATTAGCAGTGATCATTTTTTCCTACTTCAGACAACCCTTGATTAAAAAGATAGAATTGTGTCTCAGCACGGATAAAAAAAAATAGTCCCCTTTTGCATGGTTATTACCAAATGGAGGATTATATTTTGGCTTTAGGGGCTAATTTCTTGTTTTTCTGGTCTCTTAATGTTTACTCAAAAAATGTTTAGTGAATTTCTGCTGATCGCTAAATCTCACCCAACTAAAGTATGTAGAATATGTGGGGGCATGAAGGCAACTAATTGAAAGCAAAATTATTTAGTAATGCCATGGGGAGATGACTTTGAAATGTGAAGATCTTCTCTTCTTGGTTGTGTCACAATCTTGAGACGGTCTCTCCCTCATTACATTTCCAAAACTTGTCCATTTTTCCAGTGTTAAAATTCTACAGGTTTGAATATTTTCATCAGGTGTCTGCCTCAAAATTTTTGGCTGTACAGGACTTGTGGAAGTCTTCTCTTCTTGTACCTTTTTCCCTTACTAAAAATTTGAAATTTTTTATACAAAATATGGCATATATATATTAAAGGCCATACTACTAAGAGAAAATTATGGATAAATTTCTATAATTACTTCTTAATTTAACGGGATCTAAATAAATACACATTCTCTTTTAATTGATTTCTTTTAGACCTTCTAAAATTGCCTCTTATCCTTGATTGTCTCAATTAGTGATACTCATTTCAAACAATCTCAATTTTTATCTCCCTTCCAATCTCTCTCAAACATGCCAAAATTGATGATGTGTTATGTTTAGATCAACATGCAGGGCCTGTAAATAAAGATGCATAGAATCAAAAGGTTTACATTCTTGTTGGGCTAATAGTAGCGAAATCCTACAGGACCCAATATGCTTGATGCAACTTTTTCTTCTTGCCATTTACTTCATACTATTGAATATGATAATACAAATAATTATTAGCCTCTCGATTTTCATAGCCTAGCAATTCTCTAGGTTTTCCCGTTTTCAATCTCTAAAACTTTAAGCCTAGTCTCACAGTCCCTCGTAGATATCGTGATACCCACTTCACTGCTTCCCAATATTGCTTTCCTGAATTTGACAAGAACTGATTTATTGTACTAACTGCATAAGCTAAGTTTGGCCTAATGCAGACCATAGCATACATGATCCCACCTCACTCGCATATAGTACTCGAGACATCTCCTCCTCCTCTTTCAGTGATTGTGGATACTGTCTGGAAGATATTTGAAGTGACCTGTCAAAAGAGTGGTAGCTGGTCTTGCTTCTACCATATTCAATCTCTCCAATATCTTGAGAATGTAGTTCTCTTGGGATAGCCAAAATCTGTCTGAGCATCTGTCTCGAGTGATCTCCATACGTAAGATCTTTTTAGCTTCTCCAAAATCTTTCATGTCAAGTTCCTTGTTTAGCTGAGCTTTAAATTTCTAAATATGTATCTTATTTCTCGCAGTAATTAGCATATCATTCACAATAACAGCAAATATGTCAGATCATCACTCTTTTTGAAATAGACAACTATCATACTCACATTTGTTGTATCTAGCCTTGATCATGAAAGAGTCGAACTCTTTATACCACTGTCTGGGAGACTGTTCAAGTCCATAGAGGGACTTATTTAGAAGACATACATTGATTTCTTGTCCTTTCTGAATGTAACCTTCAAGTTGATTCATGTATATCTTATCCTCCAGTTGATCGTGCAAAAATATTGTTTTAACATCCATCTACTCCAACTCCAGATCAAACTGAGCTACTATCGCCAATAACATCCGAATAGATGTATGCTTGACTACAGGAGAAAAGATCTCATTGTAGTCATTACCCTTCTTCTGAGCATATTCCTTAGCAACTAACTTTGCCTTGTATTACTTATTATCCTTCTTGTGAAAGCCTCATCTGCAACCTATTGCCTTGGAGTCCTTTAGTAGATCGACCCATTTTCATATTTGTTTTCTATCCAAAGACTCCATCTCCTGTTCCATGGCAATAATTTACTTGTAATCATCTGCCTCGATCGCCTCCGGTAACTATCAGGATCACCTATTTCTGTTACTAATACGAATGAGACATGATCTTCTCAGCCATATCTTGTTGTGGCACCTTAACTCTGACTGACCACCTCAGCGGTTTAGGTTGGTCCTGAGTAGCCTCTTGCTCCTCTCAGCTGAATCTGAGGAGTTCTTTTCTGACCCATCAGGCCTTTTAGGGTTCTTTGAGAACTTTAACTCTCTTTTTTTAAGTGTTTATGGACTGTCTGAAGCTTCACCTTGCATTTTATTTTCCATCTCTAACTTGCCTTGCAATATTGATTCTTCGTCAAAGATCATATTTTTGCTAGTAAAAAGCGTTCCTAGTCTTGGGATCCTAAAATTTGAAACTCTTGACTCCTTGGTGAACCCAATAAAGATACACCTCTTAAATTTAGACTCTAGTTCTTTTTCTAACTATTAATCAAACTATACGCTGGACAATCAAAAATTCGTAAGGTTGAATAGTCTACGGACTCTCATCATGTCTCCTCTGGGATCTGAAGATCAATGGGTGTTGATGGTGACCTATTTACTAGATAATTTGCATGACTCACCGCTTCTACCCAAAATCCTTCTATACATGTTAGCCTGTAATATGATAGTGTGGGCACACTTTATAAGTGTCCGATTCATGCGCTCTGCTACTCCATCTTGTTCTGGCCGCTATGAAATAATTAGCTGGTGTTTGATGCCTTTACCTGCCAAGTAAGCTTTGAATTCTGTAGAGGTATACTCGCCTCCATTGTCGGACCTCAAGACTTTTACCTTTCGCCCTTCTGATTCTCCATCATAGTCTCACTCTTTGGACTTCTGAAATACGTTCGATTTTTACTTCAAAAAGTATACCCAAACTCTCTTGGAGAAGTCGGCTATGAATGTAACATAGTACCTAACACCCTCGATGGATGCTACTGGCGAAGGTTCCCACTCATCCGTGTGTATGAGATCTAGCAAGCCCCTTGTCTTGTGCTGTGATGTAGAGAAAGCTACTCTACAATTTCTACTCATGATGCAAAATTTACGTAGATCGTTGCAATGCTCGTTACCTGATAGAGCATTCCTTTTATGTAGAACTTGAAGACCTCGCTTACTAATGCACCCAAGACGCATGTGCGAATGTCTTGTAGTATCCTCCTTCTCTCTTGATATTGAAGCATCACCAGCAATAATGCTTCCAGTCATCTTGTACAAGTTTGCAGTCCGTTCTCTTTGAGAATTGCATGGAGCTCTTGGTAACTTTGATATCTCCATCTGCACCTGAAAACTTATACCTTCGAGTTTTCAAAGCTCCTAATGAGAGAATTCTTCTTTAAATCTGAAGCGTGACGTACGTTCGTGAGGGTTCAAACCTGTCCATCAAACATCTGAAATACGAATGTTGCTGATGCCAACTATCTAGCATACAACATTGTTACCCATCAGGAAGAGCCTCCATCATAAGGCTTGTAAGTACTGAACCACTCTCTTTTTGAGCACATGTGGTATGTGAACTTAAAGTCAAGTAATCAAGTATTTGAGTAATTACCTTTTTCTTACTGAGCTGCCAAGACATTAAATGGATCCTCATCTGCTTGTTCGACAACTCTGACTTAATCTGGTTTTCTACTGGTACTAGCCCCATTAGAATTCGTGCCACCTTTTTTCTTCAGCATCTCCTTGTATTTCATATAATTTTTCTTGATGTGCTCTAGTTTCTTGTAAAAATAGCAAGCAAAATTGCTAGAAGCCTCTGGGTCCCATTTAAGACCTATACTCTTTAATCTCTCCCTGGCCCTTGACAATCAGTCTTGAGGCCTCCTCTGTAGAATTTGTTTTGTTCATCAACTCATTGTTCTGAAGCATCTATATGACATCTTCTAACTCTAAAGTCTTCTTATCATATGTGATGGTGGTCACCAAGTGGTCATAACTTGATGGAAGAGAAGAGTAACAGAAGAGCTTTATCGTCTTCTTCTTTTAGCTTAACCTCCAGAGCTAACAAGTCACTTAAAATTCTATTAAAAACATTAAGATATTATAAAATAGGCATATCTTCTTTCATCCGAAGGGAATATAGTTGTTTCTTCATGAAGAGCTTGTTCGACAAACTCTTCGTCTTGTAAAGACTCTCCAGCCTTCACGAAAAACCAGCAGTTGTCTCTGTGTTCATGATATTGTAGAGGACTTCATCTGACATGCATAGTATGATCGCCGTTTTTACGCGGAAGTCGATATCGTTCCACTCATTAACTTTCATCTTCGATGGCTTCTTTCAAAGCAGGACCTTGCGTGTGCCCTCCTTCATGAGCAATGACGTTACTCCCATCTTCCACAACAAGAAGTTAAACTTTCCATTAAATTTCTCCACCTTGAACTTGGTTGTTGTGATCGTCTTGTTAGCCATTGCTCTAATACTAATTGTTGTTGATCAACACCGATACAACAACAGAGAAACACTTAGTTGAAGACTCCGCAGAGAAAGCAGAAGTGTAAAGATTTACCACTAGCAAGCAATTGAGACTAATCACCACACAACAAAGAACACCAGATTTAATATGGTTCGCTAAGAGTGCCTATGTCCAAGGGGAGAAGGGAGAAATCTTATTGAAAATAGAAAAGAAAATACAACAGTTACAAGAATTTCGCTCTCAAACTCTCAATGTTGAATCTCTTCAATTCTTGACTTTCCTTGACTTGCCTTCAAGAGGCCACCCCCAAAAGGGTTTGTATAAGCCCTAGGATGATCCTAGTCCAACCTAAACTTTAACAATTCAATGAGCACTGTCTCAGAGAAAAATGAAAACTCGAATTCAATCAAAACTGAAAACAGAACCGTATAAGAAAATTGCCAGAACCCGATATTAGTAGACTATAAGTCGACTAATAATGTTCCCTAGTCGACTATAGTGATTTATAAGTCGACTATTCTGACAGAATTCCGAAACAACTTTCTTTTGCGAGGCCTAGTCGAGTATACCCAAGTACAAGTCGACTAGCCTAAAGTATAAGTTGACAAATAAACTTTATAAGTCGACTTATAATATGCCCAGTTTCTGTGCATGGTCGCGCTTAATCTTTGAAGCTTGTAACACCTCCACCCGATCCTTGAATCTTCTCTAATGAATGAGGTACTTAAAATACTAACACCTGAAACCTCTTTGATCTGTAATGTAAAACCTAGGTTTTCATATATATATATATATATATATATATATATATATATATATATATATATATGAGGAATCTGTACATCAGCCGCCAGCTGAGAGAGACTCTCTCAGCTAGCGCAACGTGGCTGAATTTCAACCACAAATTTGGGTGCAGGAACTATGGTCGCAGTTTTTTATGAGAACTATAATTAAGTCGCAGTATTTTTCTGAGAACTGCTGTCATTGGTCGAAGTCTTTTCTAAGGACTACGACCAAGATTGCAGTCTTAATTTGAAGACTGCGACCTTTTCCTGAGAACTGCTACCATGGTCGCAGTCCTAATTACACTAAAAATATATGATTTTTTAGGACTGCGACCATGTCACGGTGGATTGCGACCATGTTACAGTAAGTTGCGACCATATTAAGTGATAGCTAAGAGTCTCTCTCATCTGGCGGCTGAGGTACATCTCTCTCTCTCTCTCTATATATATATATATATACATATATATATATATATATACATATATATATATATATATATATATACATATACATATATATATATATATGGAAGGCTACTTTCGGAAGTATCAAGAATGTCGATACTCCCACTTTGATTTGATTGATACACCACCCATATGTAAGATCCAAACTGATAGATGTCATCTACTAACTATTAATTAATTATAATAAAATTTCACAGATTTTTGTTATCATTTACCCATTCATCAAAGTGGTCTCAAAGTTGAGCAATTTTAGGTCTCTTAAAAATGTCAATTGATTATTATTTTTTTTTATGTGTGTGTTTTGGGGGGGTGTCGAAAAGAAAAGAACATATTTAATTTCGTGTTTCAGAAGAATTATATACAAGGATTCATCAAAATGTGTTGTTCCTAACTATCGCATGCACTGCATGAATGAAGGTGATTGTGGCGGAAGTTGAAGCAATTGATTGGCCTTTGGAACGAATTCTATGGCTTCACAAGCTTTGTTGTGTGTCACAACAACTTCAGTAAAAAAAAAGTTATTGCCAATACTAGTGTGTCTTAAAATTTTCTTTAAACTCAATTAAAAATTATGCTACTTTAGTTGCCTTTTTTTTTTAAATTTAAATTTATCATGATCCAAATACATTATATCACCCTTCGTACCATAGTGTTTTGTTTGTCTAAGCACAGATAAATTTAGTTCTCATCTCAATTAGATTTTCCTTTCTACGCAGTAGACCAGTCATATGCATATGCAGATCGTTTTGTCCGTCATCGATATTCAATAGTGAGCTCTGTGTAGCTTCCTTTTGCATCATTCTATTTGATGTCTGCTCATTCAAAATGCTGTGTCCATTGTTCCATAATAATTGCTTGTGTCTACTTTTCTTCTTAGCTTTGTATTGCACCATGCTCACCCTCAATATATTCCGTAGATGCTTACAATTCTGATATCCATGATTATCTTCACCATAAACTGCCTGCATTAATTAGACAAATCCTGATTCTCTGACAGATTCTGGGAAAGCGACTAGATTCAAACTTAGAGGAACCATTTTTTGGGGGAAGTTCTTATTTGAACCTTTTGTTTCTCCATTTTTAAGAGCAATTCTACCATCTATGTAATTATATCCTTACATTCGCTGAATATAGTCTTTAAAACCTTCTGTGAATTTAGATAGAGGTTTTTCTCTTTAAAAATTTAAATATAGGTCGAAGCTCGGACTTGAACCTGTGACTCTCACCCCTTTATCACTGAGCCATGCCTCATTGGGAATTAGATAGAGGGTTAAAACTTGGAAAGTAAACCATGTAATGCAGGAGATTGTGGGAGACTGTTAGGCATTAGTCTAGGAAATAATAAGGAAATGAAAAATATTTTGAAAAGAGAGAGTTTATTATAGTTTTCTTGCTCTGTAACGGACTTTTTGTTCTAAATTGCAGAGTTCGGTCATCACAAGTGGAAAGAAATAATGGTGTTTACTGCCTCTCAGGAAAGTACCTGATTTCTACATCTCAATTGTAGCTCGTCTTCAAATATCCAGACAATGGGCTAAAGGGCAGTCTGTCTTATCTTGTAGAGACCATGTGTTTATTGGGAGCGTAGAGTCAAGGTTACTAATGTGAAAACAATCCACAGTCTCATGTGCGGCTATCCTCATTTCTCAAAGGAAAACTTTTAGCAATTTATGCTCTTCGAGAATATATTTCTTATCCGCGCCACTCTTCAACTACACAATTAGTGGGAAGATCTAGATTGTCATCCAAATATTATGGGACTACTTACTTTTAATGCTTTCAAAGACGAGACCATGCAACCTTTCTGACTAATACTGGGAATGTAGTTGAGTGAAACAAATTGTTTGTCCCAGGTGATTCTTTGGGATCTAGGATACTGACTGTATCTCTTGAACATCCAGCTATTTAGAGGTATTTATGATTATTTTCATGGAGCAGATGTTTATTTTGTGTTCATATGTGAGTGTTATTTATGCCAAAGCATCTTTGGTTGGCAAGAAACTTCTTCATGTAGCGAAATGATGCCTCAACAATATGTCATAGTTATTTGTAAAATTAAAATGTTTCGTTTCGCTCTTTGCTTCTCGTTATGGTCTATTATCCCTTGTACTTTGGCTAAATCGTTGCAGTCTAATTTAGATATAAGTAGTTGATTTAGTTTATTCAAGAATTTTCTTTTCCTTTGGAAATGTAATGTGGAGATTGTATTCTCAGTGCACAAGTCCATATTCTGCAATATTGCCTCTCGTATTGGAACTTGCATGATTTTAGTTCCTCCATTCCACAATTACAAGGTCTCATAATTTTTTCTTTTAGGATTTGCTTTCATGGAGTGTTGTGTTTTCTGATCATATTAAATTAGTTACTGAGACTAAATGACAGATAATTTGTAAAGTAGAACGGTTGAGAAAAGCTTCCAAATATTGAGTTCATTTGTAATGTTTTAGAGTAGCAATTTCTTCCAGCTTTTAGAAATCAGCTTTAGAATCACCTGATCTCAAATTTAGGTATAAATTAAATGGTGCATTTGGCGATGCAAACAAATGTTTGCTTTCTAATACGCCATGGGCTCTTTTAGCAGTAAACTTCATTATAACTGTTAATGTTTTTATGAGTTCTGCATTTTTCTTTTTAATTATTCAATAGAATTGTTCTCCAGAGTATAAGGTTTATTTGTTTTCAGTTTAAACCTCAAAATATATGTGAGCAAAAAACCATCAGAGGAGAAATCCACTTGACGAACTTGTATACCAACAACTAATAAGAAGTATCATAATATTCTACTTAACAACACTGAACATGAACTTATAATAGGATAGGATATGTAGAATAATATATTTTAGTTGATGTGATTTTACAGAGAGTTATTATTCACGCCAGTAATGAACAAGTTTAGTCTAAAAGCTTTTCTTTCCCTTCTCTTTGCACAAATTTCTTCCATAATTTTGCTTGATGAGAACTGTAGCATACAGCTATTGCGTAGTAGTGTGGTGACTGGAAGTTCCTAAAAGGTAGTCTGGTGAATTTATCTCTTCCTCCTCACTGTTAATGCGGTGACAATTCATCATGTAGCTTAAGATTTATATATCTCACCTCCTTGAAAATTGGAATAGATTTGATTTTAATAGCAATCACAGAATTTGTATGCTTATGGGCTAAAAAAGCTAGTCCAACCATCTACCAAGATATCTTAACTTTTTGTGACTGGAAATTCCCTGATGTTTTTACAAATTGTACCGAATGAACTTGTGCAAATTGATGGATTTACCTTTTTATTTATTCTGACAGCTTTTAGGAAAATATTTGCGTATACTACTAAGTCTATTCGGAAATATTGGATGATGAGCATATCATATATTAATTCTTCACAAACAAGGTGCCTCCATAATCTCTTGCAACTAATTTGGAATATGATTCAGTAATTGGCAGGAAGTTGTTAACTAATTTTGTTCCCCCATGATTTCTATCTGTAAAGTAATGTAATGACAATGACAATGCCATAAATGTGATTTTTTAAATGTGATTTTTCAAACAGAAGATATTCTTTTAATTAGTGATGGAGATTCTATTGCACAAAACAGACACATATTTCCTATCCCATGAGATTACCTGCCATAGACTCTGGGCAGTGGACTTGACTCGAGAGTGGGAGGCATGCAGTGAGAGCGAAAGAAATTTGTCATGCCATTTTATTTATGTCCCTAGAAATTCTGAGATGATAATTTAGAAATGAAGTTGCCAGTTACTCTGATTAATTCTTAATTGATTATATAATTTCATACAAGTTTTATGAAAATTTTTATGTTCAAATATCTATTCTTGAATAGTAGATTTTCAAATTATAAGATGTCAATCGAATTGCTAATTACACAATTTGAATGTCGTTAGTTTAATTAAAGACTTGACCTCTGCATCAAATACTTGTTGCGGACAGAGATATTAAAGTGTCATGTAGCAATAAGTTTCCAAACACTTGATGATACAAGAGGGTTTTCATAGCAATGGGCGAGAAGGGAAACTTGTCCTTCACTTTCTTGGACCCCTTTAAAAATTAAGACAGTATTCAGAGCCTCTTGTTTGATAATAAGACTTAATATCAATCACAATTTAAGCCCAAGTTTTGGATTTTTGAACTTATCTGGCTACTTGTATGCGTGGGTTAACAGTTATTGACTCGAGTCTTCTTAACAAGCCAAATCAATAACTTTCAGAATGCTATCAATCTGTTGTAACAAGTTTGATGAGACTAAAAGAAGGAAACATTCTAAAGTGAATGGTAAAAAGAAACTTTCAAATATTAACTATTTGAAATTAGTTGTACGAAAAAATAAATAGAATTTGACTTTCGGTAAATTAGGAGGTGAACATCGAGCATAATGCATATTGATGAGAAAGAATTACTAGAGAGTGATCATTTTTTCCTACTACGGACAACTCTTGATTATGATATTGAAATTGAGGAAGATATTGTTCATAGAATCGACACAAATAAGATATAACTTATTATTCTGTACTATATCAAAAAAGATAATATTTGTGTGAGACTTTTGATGTTCAGGCTACTATTATTTTAAATAGTAGAGTATCAAATTATACGATATCAATTGAATTGCTAATTACACAATTTGTATGCCGTTAGTTTAATTAAAGACTTGACCTCTGCACCAAAGACTTGTTGCAACAGAGATATAAAAGTGTCATGTAGAAATAATTTTCCAAACACTCCATGATACAAGAGGCTTTGATGGCAATGGGGATGGAAACGAGAAACTTGTCCTTCACTTTTTTGGACCACTTCAAGAACTCAAGAGAGTATTCAGAGCCTCTTGTTTGATGATAAGACTTAACATCAATCACGATTTAAGCCTAAGTCTTGAATTTTTGGACTTATCTGGCTACTTGCATGCATGGGTTAACAGTTATTGACTCGAGTCTTCTTAACAAGCCAAGTCAATAACTTTCAGAATGCTATCAATCTGTTGTAATAGGTTTGATGAGACTTAAAGAAGAAAATATTCTAAAGTGAATGGTAGCAAGAAGCTTTAAAATATTAACTATTTAGAGTCAGTTGTGTAAAAAAATAATAATAAATGAAATTTTGAGACCAAAAATAAAACATGCAGTGCCTGTAAATAAAGACGCATAGAATCAAAAGGTTTACATTCTTGTTGGGCTAATAGTAGGGAAATCCTACAAGACCCAATATGCTTGATGCAACTTTTAATTCTTGCTATTTACTTTATACCAGTGAATATGATAATACAAATAATTACTTAAAATTCATGAAATCAATTTATATATTATATGAACATTTAGAGATATCTTTTGAAATTCA
This sequence comes from Agave tequilana, assembly GCA_038442645.1. Lineage (NCBI taxonomy): Eukaryota > Viridiplantae > Streptophyta > Magnoliopsida > Asparagales > Asparagaceae > Agave > Agave tequilana. The sequence continues at coordinate 49,888 of JAVJIF010006758.1, forward strand.
AGTTTGAGTTTTCATATGCATGTTTCGGCCCCCCCAGTGATTTTCCTCTGGGTCTATCCTATGTCAGCTGCAATATCTTCATTGACGATTTTCTCATAAAAGGCATTGTACGCCTCCCTCCAAAGCTCTTCCTCCTTATCTTCAGACATAGATTCTGACAACTAATTCTTTTTGGACAAAACTTTCAGCAAGCAATGTTGCATCAACTCTTTAAAAATTAAAACTATTCCTCCCACCGAATGTCGACATCTCGAAATCCACAAGAACATTATAACTACTTCCTAACTTGAAGGGATCTAAATAAATACCTAATATTTTTTAATCTCAAAATTGCCTCTTATCCTGAGCTACTGAACTTTAGTGGGAGAGAAATCAATCAGGCGCAGAATAAGCAACAAGATACACGCCTCATATTCTTTTAGTGGGAGTAATCAATCAAGAGTGCTACTGCTTGACTCAAGGTCAAGGGTGCTCGGCTGGCAACAATGACTTGGAAAAGAAGTGCAATTAGTTATGAAATGAGAGAGAACGAACGAGAGGGGGCCCCTATAAAAGCAGAGGCAGATGCCTCCCACAAATCCCATCCCAACTGCAAACGGCTACCAATTTGAAGTTAGGTTTCTTTAATCTCATGGATCCTTTTCAACTTTCCTCCTCAAAACTATCACTTGCTGTTTTTCTTCTCATTTTCATAGCTTCCTTCCTGGTTCCTGTTCCAACTGTTGCAGCAACTGCTGCTGCTTCCTCATCCAATGTTTCGTCTCTAGGACCAGAAGCTAGAGCCCTCCTCCACTGGAAATCCACTCTTCAAAATCGAAATCTTAGCACCCTCAGTTCTTGGACTCCCAATACCAATCCATGCGTGTGGTTTGGAATCACGTGTGAAGAAGGGCGAGGAGAAGCAAGTACCGTGACAGAGATCAACCTGCCTCGCGCTGGCTTGGCAGGTAAGCTCGACTCTCTTGACTTCTCCTCGCTTTTGTCTCTCACACGCCTCCACCTCCGTCACAACTACCTCAACGGACCCATTCCACCAAGCATTGGCTCACTTGCCAATCTTACCTCACTTGATTTGGCCTACAACAGAATGATGGGCAATTTGCCACTCTCTTTAGCCAATCTATCCCAAATTCTTGAGATTGATCTTTCACGCAACGAGTTTGAAGGGACTATACCTCCGGAGCTAGGATATCTTTGTAACATTATTCACTTAAGAGTTCATACGAATCAGCTAACAGGCCCCATCCCTTCTAGTTTAGGAAACTTGACAAAGCTTCAAATTTTGTACCTCGGCAACAATTCTCTCACTGGCACCATCCCTCATGAAATTGGAAAACTAGTGAACCTCATTAGTTTAGAAATTAGCAGCAATTTCCTAACAGGCTCCATCCCTTCTAGTTTAGGAAACTTGACAAAGCTCCAATGTTTATACCTCTTCAACAATTCTCTCTCTGGCTCCATCCCTCATGAAATTGGAAAACTAGTGAACCTCATTAGTTTAGATATCTACAATAATTTCCTAACAGGCCCCATCCCTTCTAGTTTAGGAAACTTGACAAAGCTTCAAATTTGTACCTCTACAACAATTCTCTCACTGGCACCATTCCTCATGAAATTGGAAAACTAGTGAACCTCATTAATTTAGCAATTAGCAGCAATTTCCTAACAGGCTCCATCCCTTCTAGTTTAGGAAACTTGACAAAGCTCCAAACTCTGTTCCTCTTTTACAATTCTCTCACTGGAACCATCCCTTCTGAAATTGGAAACCTGATGAACCTCATAGTTTGGCATTGTACAATAATTTCCTAACGGGTCCCATCCCTTCTTCTTTTGGCAATATGAAAAGCCTAATTATGATGGGAGTTTTTGATAATGAATTGTCTGGTACCTTGCCCCAAGAATTGACAAATCTTACAAACTTGACTCACTTCCTCCTGAGTAGCAACAATTTCATTGGATATTTGCCACCAGACATATGTAAAGGAGGTGCACTACAATATTTCACTGTAGATAGCAACAATTTCGTGGGACCCATTCCGAGGAGTTTGAAAAATTGCACTAGTTTAGTTAGAGCTCGTCTTGAGAAAAATCACATAATTGGAAATATATCTCAAGACTTTGGGGTATATCCACATCTTACATACATCGATTTGAGCTACAACCGTTTGTATGGGGAACTATCTTCTAATTGGGCAAATTGTCGGAACTTGATGAGTTTGAAGATTGTAGGAAATCAGTTGACTGGAAAAATTCCTCCCGAGTTTGGGGATTCGTTGCAGCTACAATTGCTAGACCTTTCTTCAAATCAACTAGTAGGAAAGATACCTAAAAGGCTAGGTGGTTTGCACTCTTTGTTCAATTTGAATCTGAGCCGCAACAATCTTTCTGGTCAAATTCCTGTAGAAAGTGGAAACTTGTTCAAATTGGAAACTCTTGATCTTTCCGGTAACTACTTGACTGGTATAATACCACTAACATTAGGAAATTGCTTCAAGTTGACGCTTGTGAACTTGAGCATAAATGAGTTGAAGGGAAGCATTCCTTATCAACTTTCTACTCTCAAATACTTGGATAAAGTAGACCTGAGTTGCAATTCACTTACAGGAGCAATACCACCAGAACTAAGTAGTTTGTCAATATTGACAACTATGAATTTGTCCCACAATAATCTATCTGGTATTATTCCATCCTCTTTTGGAAGTATGTTGAGTTTGTCATCTATTGACTTATCATTCAACAATTTAGAGGGGCGTATTCCTGATGGCAAACTATTTAGAACGGCGCCAACCGAATGGTTTAGCAACAACAAAGATTTATGTGGCATCGTGCCTGGTTTTCCTCCTTGCACTTCACTATCAAAAATAGATCATCACTCACAAAAGATTCCCAATGTGCTATTTATCATAATTATTCTTTCATGTGTGCTCGCTCTTTTAGCTCCGGTTGTCTATCTTTTGCTACATTGCCGGCGAGAAAAATTCCATACAGAAAATGAGGATGAAAGTGTAATTGGACATTTATTTTTAATACTGAGGTTCGATGGACGTGCTGTTTATAGTTACATCGTCAATGCTACTGAAAATTTCAATGAGAAATATTGCATTGGGGCAGGAGGATATGGTGTTGTTTACAAAGTAGAACTTCCTACAGGAGAGATGATAGCCGTGAAAAAGCTTCATTCAATAGAAGAAGAGGGAATAGATGAGAGAAGTTTTAGAAATGAGATACGAATGCTAACTTCAATCCACCATCGCAACATAGTGAAACTACATGGATTCTGCTCCCATTCCAATTGCAAATTACTCATATATCAGTATATAGAGAGGGGAAGTTTGGCAACTATGCTATGTGATTCGGAAAGATCAATAGAGTTAGATTGGAAGAAAAGAGTAGATGTTATCAAAGATGTAGCTTGGGCTTTATCTTATATGCACCATGACTGCAATCTGCCTATAGTGCATCGAGATATTACTTGCAACAATATTTTGTTGGATGCGGAATTTAAGGCATATATTTCAGATTTTGGCATTGCTAGAATTTTACAGCCAGATTCATCAAATTGGAGCACTCTCGCAGGCACTTGCGGATATATTGCCCCAGGTCAGCATTTATATGAAATTCTTGGTCAAGATATTAGCTTGAACATTAATATTGACATTGAACATCAATAATTTTTGTTGAACCATTTTTTTTTTTTTTTACATGAATACCTTTTAAAATAAATGACATGTGAATAGCTGGATATCTTTGTAACTGATAAAGCTAACATACAAAAAAAAGGACATTGTTAAACTCTTTTTATAATATAAAAGCAAACAATATATTTCATGAATCACACTAATATTAATTTCAAAATGTTAGCTATTTAGAAAGACTAGTTATAAAAATTCAACCTCGTTTTGCATTTATATCAGAAGTTCTGCCATGACAACGTCGTAATGACATTAGGAATTGACTTTTGTCTTATTTTTATCTTTATCTCTTTTTTGTTGGGTTTTGGGTTGTTTTTTATTTATTTTTTGGAGTTGGGGGTTGGGAGGAGTTAACTCATCTTGCATAATTAGATATCTGGGAGACATATTTTTGTCATTAATTAAAGATGCTTAAATTTTATGGTAAATTATTACTCTGCAAATGAAAAAAAAAGGCAAGATATCACTAATTTGGAATTGTCTCAACAATTATTTTATGACGACTATTTGTCAACTGGACCAAGAATTGCCATATGTGATATAGTTCTTAATTTGGCTAATCTTTGACATGCCAGTTAATTATTTGCTTAAAGCTGCCAGTTAATAATTTGCTTAAACCTTGTTCTTTTTTTTTTTTCGCAGAGCTTTCTTGTACAAGGACGGTGACTGAGAAGTGTGATGTATATAGTTTCGGTGTAATAACATTAGAAGTTCTGATGGGAAAACATCCCGGTGAACTCATCTCCTCATTTTCAACACCGAATGCGCAACACATATTACTAAAGGATTTATTAGATCCATGCACCCCACCTCCAACAGAAAACAACACAAAAGGGTGATATTAATGGGAATGGTGGCATTTCGATGCTTACAGCCCGACCCAAATGCTCGCCCAACCATGAAACAAGTTGCTCAGTTCTTTGCGACCAATAATTCTCATGGATTTCACAAGCCATTTCAAACAATAGAATTGAGAGATATGTTGGATCTTTGGAGGTAAACCTACATTTTAGCCATAATATGTTCCAATTGTGTTATTAATATATATATGGATTATGGATGGGTAAACAGTTTCTTTAAAAATAATATTTTCCAAGGGTTTGTTATCTGAGAGAGAGGAAAAAAGTTATTTACTTTAAAAAGAAAGAGAAAAAACCTCTTTTTGAATTGGAGTTCAACTCTTCTAGAATCAAACATCATAAAATTTTAAACATGATTTAGATCCTACTTTGAGTTTTTCTTTTAGGTTTTGAAAAGGTCTGTGCAACTACAAGTAAAAAAGGGGAAAATTTCTGGGTTAAGGCTTGAGTCCACTTTTCTTCTTAGCTTTATATTGCACCATGCTCACCCTCGATATATTCAATAGTTGCTTATAATTCTGATATCCATGATTATCTTCATTGTAAGTAAGCCGCCAGAATTAATTAGACAAATCCTGATTCTGACGCAAATTTTCTAGGAAAGCTACTAGTTTCAAACTTAGAGGAGCCATTTAAATGTTTGGGGAAGTTCTTGAACATTCTGTTTCTCTATCTTATGAGAGCAATTCTACCATAAATGTTATATATCCTTACATTCCCTGAATACAAGTTTACACGCCTGCTCTGAATTTAGATAGGGTTTTTTTTTTCTTTAAAATTTTAAATATAGGCCATAGCTGAGACTTGAACATGTGACTTCCCATCACACTCCCACCCCTTTACCAATCAATGGCAATTTAGAATTGAGGGTTTAACACTTGAAAAGTAAACCATGTACTGTAGGAGATTGAGGGAGACTGTTAGACATTGGTCTAGGAAATAATAAGGGAACAAAAAAAAACTTTGAAAAGAGAGTTTGTTATAGTTTTCTTGCTTTGTAACAGGCTTTTTTGTTCTGAATTGCAGAGTTCGGTCATCCCAAGTGGAAAGAAATAATGGCATCTTTTGCTCTCAGGAAAGTACGTGATCTCTGCCTCTCAATTGTGGTTCATCTTCAAATATCTAGACGGGGCTAAAGGCAGTCTGTCTTATCTCTTAGAGACCACGTGTTTATTGGGAGCATGGAGGCGAGGATACTAATGTGAAAATAATCCACAGCTTCACGTGCGGCTATCCTCATTTCCCAAAGGAAAACTTACTGCAATTTATCCTCTTCGAGACTATATTTCTTATCCAGCCACTCTTCACTCAATTAATGGGAAGATCTAACTTGTCATTCAAAAGTTATGGGACTATTTACTTTTGATGCTTTCAAAGACGAGACCATACATCCTTTCTGACTGATACCGGGAATTCTGTAGAGTAGAACAGATTGTTGTCCCAGGTGATTCTTTGGGATCTAGTAGTCTGATTGTATCTCTTGATCATCCAGCTATTTAGAGGTATTTATGGTTATTTCATGCAACAAATATAATTTATTTTGTGTTCATATGTGATTGTTATTTGTGCCAATACGACTTTGGTTGGTAGGAAACTTCCTCTTGTAACGAAATGATGTCCTTAACAATATGTCATAGTTATTTGTAAAATCAAAATGTTTTTGTTCGCTTTTTGCTGCTCATTATGGTCTATTATCCCTTGTACATTAGCTAAATCATTGCGGTCTAATTTAGATATAAGTAGTTGATTTAGTTTAATCAAGAATTTTCTTTTCCTTTCGAATCGTAGTGTGGAGATTATATTATAAGTGTGTAAGTCCATATTCTGCAATAATGCCTCTCGTATTGAAATTTGCATGATTTTAGTTCCTCCATTCCACAATGATAAGGTCTCATGCTTTTTATTTCAGGATGTACTTTCATGGAGTCTTGTGTTTTCTAATCATATTAAATTAGTTACTGAGACAAAATCAGGAATAATTTGTAAAGTAGAATAGTTGAGAAAAGCTTCCAAATATTGAGTTCATTTGTAATGTTTTAGACTAGTCATTTCTTCCAGCTTTTATTAATCAGCTTTTGAATCACCTGTCTCAAATTTAGGTATTAAATTAAATGGTGCACTTGGTGATGCCAACAAATGTTTGCTTTCTATTACGTCATGGGCTCTTTTAGCAATAAACTTCATTATCATTGTCAATGTTTTTATGAGTTAACTACAATTTTCTTTTAAATTATTCAATAGAATTGTTCTACGGAGTAGAAGGTTTCTTCAATTTTAATTTAAACCTCAAAATATATGTGAACAAAAGACTATCATAGAGAGAAACCCACTTGACAAACTTGTATATCAACAACTAATAGCGACTATCCAGATATTTTACTCATGGTTCAAAGTCGCGGTCTCGGCGTCGCGGAACAGACTCAGGCGATACGCACAAAACGCGTCATAAAAAGCTCAAAAAGTTTTAAAAATCACGACAAATCTTAAAAAATGATAGACATTAACATTGATGTATAACATGTTCAAAACATATCACCTAGCACACTAAACATGAAGAGAATGCATAAATATTTGTGTCGCGCTATTAAAATATCAAAATAAATGCATAATAGAGCAAATTTCACAAAGTACATTCATAAATTAGTTATACTAAACTAAATTAAATTGAACTAACTAAACTAAATTAGTTAAATTAAATTAAACTAATTTACAGAGAAATGAAATAGAGAGAGATCGAGAGACATCTAGAGGGAGGAAGAGAGATCTAGAGAGAGGAAGGGATAGAGAAGAGAGACACAGAAGGAGAGAGGCGAGGGAGGGAAAGGAGGGAGGGAAAGGAGGGAGGAGAGAGAGGGAGAGGGAGAGGCGGAAGAGAGACCGGGAGAGAGAGGGACAGAGGGAGAGAGACGGGAGAGGGAGAGGCGGGGGAGAGAGATCGAGGAGATGGAGAGAGACGGGAAATGGAGAGGGAAAGGGAGAGAGAGATCTAGAGAGAGGGAGAGGGAGAGAGGATCAGACAGGAGAGGGAGATAAAGAAAGGAAGAGAGAGGGAGAGGATCAGACGGGAGAGGGAGACAGAGAAAGGGAGAGAGATGACACCTGGGAGGGGCGACGGGACAGAAAATGCCGGAGGGGGAGTAGCTCGGAAGGGGGCGACAGGAGAAGGGGAGACGCCAGAGCTAGGGCTGACGCGACGCCAAAGATGGAGGTGGGGTGATACCGGAATAGGCTGCAAGTGAGGATTTTTCCCCTTACTGATTGCTAGTCGAGCTCTCCATCTGCTGGATTTTAAAACGGAGCCCAAGATCAATGGCATCAACTGGTGAATCACAAGGGAGAATCATGGGCAAGCACTAGGAGATCAATGGACTCAACTTGGTGAAAAATCTAAGTTCACGCAGCCATATCAACTAAGTCAACCCGAGTCCATAGTTGACTCAACATATATGGCCGATTCAACTCAGAGTTTTCATCAAATGGCGTGAATTGGCGAAATCTGAAGACTCGCAGACCAGTTTCGGCTCGGTGGACACCATTCTGGTTTTGACTCGGATGAGTTGGAACCGGAACGGCTGAGTTTTTGAACCATGATTCTACTAACAACACTGACCATGAGTAAAAACTAAAAATGAATATCCTTATCTCTTTTTATATATAGATGAAGTGACTAACAATGAGCGTTTTTTTGTCCCAACTCAAAAGAATATAGCTGTAAAAATAGAAATATAAAGATTTCATGGTAAAAAGATATTATCAAAGATTTAAGGTGTCCTTTACAATTATGGTTTCTTATAATGTTGATTATTCTGCTATCAATTGTAGTCTACACAAAATTTATTTTTCTTTCTTCTCAATTTATATCAACGTGTTAATTTATACCTTTTAAATCATGTGAATGTTCACATGACTCCTAGTCATAGATGAGAAACTTCTAAACCATAAGTAAACATGCACTTAATTTCTAGAGTTAGTTGCACCAATACCTACTAGCAAAAGAGGAATAACAACTATAAGAAATGGCTAAAAATTGAAGAAAATGACGGATGAGCTTACCAGGTTACAACGGGGTCTGAGATTTTTTCAGTGAAATTTGCTGAAAATTTGGGAAATTTGAGGGACTAGAGAGTAAGCTAGAGTGAATGGGAATCTAGACTAGTTAAGATTTGGAAGCGCTCGTTGTGACTGAAATTGGAAGGATTTTATTTTTTTTATTTTAGCAATACAACCTTATCTCTAACACTAGTATATCGCTATCGGTTGTGAGAAATTGATCGATCAGCCACAACCGAACGACGAAAGAAATAGGAGTAAGAGGGGGGAGAGGAAGAAGAAGGGGAGGAATGTTGAAGTTTACAGATTGAAAGATTTTGATGATGAATAACAAAGTGATACAGATACATTTGAAGCTTTATCTCAAGCATTTCTACAGAGTTCTGGTTACTCAAACTCATATGAAGAATTTGACTATTTATGTGTATTTTTAGAATTTTTGTTAAAAGCCTTGATCACACACACAATAGTCATATAGTCGACTTATACCCAACATAGTCGACTAACCTATCACCTAGTCGACTTGATCCATTATACAGTCGACTAAGGCCTTCCACAAAAATATTCATGCTCTCTATTTGATGTTTGTTTAGCAGTATTAGTGGACTTACCACTAGATCCTAGTCGACTAACCCATGCTATAGTCGACTAACCTTGTTCTGCTGGTCGACTAATTACAGTTTTCAGAAACTTGTCATCCGTATCAGTCTTTATATAGTCGACTTACTTCTTTTTATAGTCAACTAATATAAGCAAAAATTGTTCTTCTAGTCGACTAACCTTCATACCCTAGTCGACTAACAGTAGTTTTTGACTGTTAAACAGTTTCTGATTTCTGGTATTTTATCTAACATTTTAAATTTTAAATTTGAATTGATAACTTTCCTAACTGACTATAGATTTCACCTATAAATAGGGATGTTGTCCTAGGATGAATTCATCAATTCAAAATACAAGTTTTCTGCCCAAAAACTCTGTTCAAAATTCTGTTTGTTTGAAAACTTGCTTCCACTTTCTGTTTTTCACACAAATCCTACTCTATTGTGAAGAATTCTAAAAGTCCACCTATAAGAGATATTGTCCACAATCACATACATATTCAAGGCTTATAGGATTGATTGTAATCACTCAAAGAGAAGTATTGTATAAGAGCGTCTTCTTGGTATAGAAGAGAAGTTGTACAAGGTGTTGTTATCTTCTTGGTGTAAGAGGAGTTGTACACATTTGGCAAAGGGTGTTTTGTCAAGTGGTGTACAGGTGTTGGTTTTGGGTGTATCCAAATCAGGAAAAGAAAAATCTCAAGCGGATTGTTTGGGGACTGGACGTAGGTCACAAGGACCGAACCAGGATAAAATCTCTTATCTTTGCGTTTGCATTTTTCTGAGTTTTACTCTGTGAATTTTACTTTCATGCAAGTAGTTTTATATAAATAGTTTATAAACACTATTCACCCTCCTATAGTGTTTGTGTTGCTTGTTTATAGATCCTACAGAGAGAGAAGAGTAAGGGAGGGGGAGGTTGTTCTCTCTCGCAAGTTACCATTGTCGCTGCTCTCTGTCGCTCTCTCTCTCGTGCATATGAAGACAGGCAGACACATAAAGTTTTTATATGAGTCACGAGAGAAAATCTCATTTCGGTCGGTTTGATTACCCCCTAAATCTTCATATTTTAAAAATTATCTCTCAAAATTTTAAATTTGATCAAAATGCCCCATTGTAAGCTCCTATTAAAATTTTAACAAATTAGCAAGGAAATTATCCATTTACCCATGTTTCTCCCTCCCTCTCTAAATCTTGCTCTCTCTCTCTCTCTCTCTCAAACTGTTAACAAGCCGTGCTTTCTTCTCGATCCTGATCTCGTCTTCTTCTTCTTCATCAACCCCGCCAGCTCTGTCTCCTTCTCCCAGTGGCTAGAGCGGTAATTTTGGATTCATGGTTGGGGCAGCAGAGGAATTGAGACCGAACTGCCTCAAGATCCAGGTCGACAAATGGGGCGGCGGGGCCTGGGAGTACCTCTGCCTCATCCGCAAGCTCAAAGCTTGGAGATCCAACAAGGTCCTCAAGCACGGGCTCTCCATCTTGAACGATCCATGGGCTCGGTCCAAGCTCAGGGGTGAAGGTTAGATCGATCAATTTTGCTCTCAACTAATTGTTTGATGTAATTGAATTAGATCTGTGATATCTTAGAATTGTACTTCATGATGTTCAGGCTAGTTGTAATCGAAATTATTGATTCCGTTGAGTTTCAATTTTGGCTTTTTTTATTGGATTTGTTTTGAATCTTAACTCTCTTCCCTGCCCGCCCCTCTCTCTCGAACTCTCATAAAAGTATTGTTTGTGGCTCTTACTGCTGCATTGGGATTTCTCCATCTTGTGTGTTTTTGTAGTTGTATTGAGATTGCTTGTTCTTGTGTCCTTGTGGGGCCGGGGGCGACGGAGGCGAGCGAGTGTAGAAGAAGTCTGTGTACTGTTAAGGATAAATTGGAGATTTCACAAAATTTTAATTTATATGCTGAGAATATTCCTTTTTTATTCTCTATGGGGGATAATTTTAGAAATAGAAAAGAATTTTGGGGGATAAGTTTAGAAATATGAAGATTTGAGGGGTAATTTTAGAAATAGGGAAGATTTGGAGGATATATTGTTGGGCCAAGGGTACAATCACCATTTTATTTTGTTGACTCCAAAACTCAGGTGGTTATGAGGTACTAATCAAGTTCAAGTGTTCTTGAGTTTACAGGGTCCAAGCGTTAAGTTTTTATTTCATTATTTTTCAAAAGGAAAGTATTAAGGTGTTCAAGTTGATTCAAGGATGGAATTCAGAAGGTCAAAGTGTGGATTTTTGGAGAAGCCCACTTGAAAAAGACTTAAAGATAAAGTAGCCCTTGTAAGAATTTATATTTTTTAAGTTTAGGGTACTAGATTGATGCTCAAGAATTTTTACACAAAAAGATTTTTTTTTACAAATATCTAGTTTTTAATTTAGTTTATTTATACATGTTTGATCTTTTATCACGATTTTTATCTCTATATATATACTTGTATTTCATAGTTTAATTCTAGTTAAAACTATTTTTGTATACAAATATACATTTTAAAAATCAGATAAACATTTAAAGATAATAAATTTTAAGATTTTTGAGCTGTGCTGGTTGAACGGACGTGCACAAGATGTACACGCTGCCCAAGGCCAGTGGCCGGTCGACCGTCTGGTTGATTGACTCACTGAGTCAATTTTTTGGCAGACTGAACTCCATTATAGAGCTCTTTATTTGTGATCACGGTCGACCGGAGGTCGACCGCCAAACTGCCCAGAGCAATAATGACTTTGATTTTTCAAATTTAAACAGTTCTATTTTTTTTCAAATGGACATTTCACTTTATTAGTGTTTTATTTGTTGTTTAAAGCCAAGGTTAATTCTCTAATGATATTTACTTATTGCCTATAAATAGGGGTCATTTGTAGAGGATTAACACATCAAGAAAATCAAGAAAAATCCTGAAAATTGTTTGAAAAATTCAAGCAAAAATTCAAAGTTGCAAGTTTCAAAAAGCTTTCATTTCAAAACATTTTCTGTAAGTTTTAAGCTTCAAGTTCAACCTTTTTAACTGATTTTTCTCTCACAAAATTTCTTTAGCCTCAAATTCCATTCTAAATTTTAGAAAGTTGTAAAGAGAGAGTTTGTGATCTTTTAGTCATTAAGTTGTTGTAATCTTCTTTCTTCTTTATGCTCTCCTCTTTGTGTTGAGGGTTGAGTTTGGAGTTGAGACTTCGGATCTTGCGGGATTCTAATTATGGTGCTTAAGTAAAGCAAGTGATATTACTAAAGGATTTGTTAGATCCACGCATCCCACCTCCAACAGAAAAAAAAAACACAAAAGGGGTGATATTAATGGGAATGGTGGCATTTCGATGCTTACAGCCCGACCCAAATGCTCGCCCAACGATGAAACAAGTTGCTCAATTCTATGCGACCAATAATTCTCATGGATTTCACAAGCCGTTTCAGACAATAAGATTGAGGGATCTGTTGGATCTGTAGAGGTAAACCTACATTTTATACAAGGATTCATCAAAATGTGTTGCCCCTAACTGTCGCATGCACTGCAGGAATGAAGGTGATTGTGTCAGAGGCAATTGATTGGTCTTTGGAACGAATTCGCTGAATTCACAAGCTTTGTTGTCTGTCATGACAACTTCAGGAAAAAAAAAAGTTATTGCCAACTACCAACGTCTCTTAAAATTTCCATTAAAGTTAATTTAAAATTATGCTACTTTAGCTGCCTTTTCTTTTTAAAATTTAAATTTATCGCAAATAGATTATATTACCCTTCTTATAATAGTGTTTTGTTTGTCTAAGCACACATAAATTTATTTCTCATCTCAATTAGTTTTTCCTTTTTACATTGCAGATCGCTTAGTCCATCATTTATGGTGAGCACTGTGTAGCTTCCTTTTGCATCATTCTATTTGATGTCTGCTCATTCAAAATGCTGTGTCCGTTGTTCTATATCAATTGCTTGTGTCTACTTTTCTTCTTAGCTTTGTATTGCACCATGCTTACCCTCGATTATCAGTAGATGCTTTCACTTGTGATATCCATGATTATCTTCACCATAAGCCGGTTGCATTAATTAGACAAATCTTGATTCTCCCACAAATTTTCTGGGAAAGCTACTAGATTCAAATTGAGGAGCCATGTGTTTGAGGAAATTCTTATTTGAACCTTCTGTTTTTCCATTTTGTGAGAGCAATTCTACCATCTATGTAATTATATCCTTACATTCCTTGAATACAGCTTTACACACCTCCTGCGAATTTAGGTAGAGGTTTTTTTCCTTTAAAATTTAAATATAGGTCATAGCTGAGACTTGAACGTGTGACTCCCACCCTTCATCAGTGAGCCAAGCCTCGCTGACAATTTAGATAGTGGGTTTAATATTTCAAAAGTAGACCATGTAATATAGGAGATTGAGCTAGACTATTAGGCATTAGTCTAGGAAATAATAAGGGACCAAAAAATACTTTGAAATGAGAGAGCTTCTTATAATTTTCTTGCCCTGTAACAGGTTTTTGGTTCTGAATTGCAGAGTTCGGTCATCCAAAGTGTAAAGAAATAATAGCGTCTTCTGCTCTTAGAAAAGTACCTGATTTCTGCTTCTTAATTGGGGTTCATCTTCAAATATCCAGACAAGTGGCTAATGGCAGTCTGTCTTATCTTGTAGAGACCACGTGTTCAGTGGGAACACAGAGCAAGGTTACTAATGTGAAAACAATTCACAGTTTCATCTGCGGCTATCCTCATTTCTCAAAGGAAAACTTGTTGCAATTTTTGCTCTTCGAGACTATATTTCTTATCCCCGCTACTCTTCAACCACTCAACTAATGGGAAGATCTAACTTGTCATCCAAATGTTATGGGACTATTAGTGCTTACAAAGATGAGACCATACAGCCTTTCTGACTGATACCGGGAATGTTGTTGAGTGAAACAAATTGTTGTCCCAGGTGATTCTTTGGGATCTAGGATACTGATTGTATCTCTTGAACATCCAGCTATTTAGAGGTATATATGGTTATTTTCATGCTGCAGATGTAATTTTTTTTTGTGTGTTCATATGTGATTGTTATTTGTGCCAAACTGTCTTTGGTTGGTGAGAAACTTCCTCTTGTAGCGAAATGATGTCCTCAACAAGATGTCGTAGTTATTTGTAAAATCGAAATGTTTCTGTTCGCTTTTTGCTGCTCACTATGGTCTATTATCCCTTGTACAATGGCTAAATCATTGCAGTCTAATTTAGATATAAGTAGTTGATTAGTTTATTCAAGAATTTTCTTTTCCTTAGGAAATGTAGTATGAAGATTATATTATCAGTGCACCAATTCATATCCTGCAATAATGTCTCTCGTATTGAAGTTTGCATGATTTTAGTTCCTCCATTCCACAATGATAAGGTCTCATGCTTTTTATTTTAGGATGTGCTTTCATGGAGTGTTGTGTTCTAATCATATTAAGTTAGTTACTGAGACTAAATCAGGATAAATTGTAAAGTAAAACGGTTAAGAAAAGCTTCCAAATATCGAATTCATTTGTAATGTTTTAGATTATTCATTTCTTCCTGCTTTTAGTAATCAGCTTTAGAATCAACTGATCTCAAATTTAGGTATTAAATTAAATGGTGCATTTGGTGATGCCACAAATGTTTGCTTTCTATTACGTCATGGGCTCTTTTAGCAATAAACTTCATTATAACTGTCAAATGTTGTTATGAGTTAACTACAATTTTTTTTTTTAGTTATTCAACAGAATTGTTCTACAGAGTAGAAGGTTTCTTTATTTTTAGTTTAAACCTCAAAATATATGTGAACAAAAGATTGTAGAGAAGAGAAACCCTAATGCGAACATCCAACGACGCCAGAAGCACCGCGAATTTATTCCTTCTTGTTGATCAGAGTCTGTACTTTTTATTTTATTGAATGAAGTCACTTTTTTATTTAATAGTTTTGTTTTATCTTGTTTAGTCTCATATCGGTTGTGTGGAAGAGTGAGAGTTTTATTAGCCTATAAAGACAAGAGTCAATAAGAGTTGTAAAGAAAATGAAGTTGATTAATGAAAATTTTGAGTTTTCGAAATGAAAATCTTTTTTGTAAGTTCGAGTGTGATTCGCCCATATTTTGAGTGTGAAACATAATCCAAATCTTATCTCTATATCTCTATTCTTATCTCATCTCAAACTCCAAATCCTCTCAATCTTATCCTCCATCACAAAGAGAAAAAAAAGAAGAAAATAAAGAACAAAACAAAACAGAAATCAGAACAAGAAGAGGGCAAAATCTCTACCCCTCCTTTTCTTTCCCTGTCCCTATTCACAGCCTGCATCTCATCCATTTCGTTCCTATTGATTACATTCAAAGCCAAGAAAGAAAAATCAAAATCAAAAGAATAGAATAGAGAGGAAAACCCAAAACTCTCTCGTCTCCTCTTCTTCACTTCGTCCGCCACCACGAGCAACAAGATCAACTTTTTGTAGTAAATTTAACTAGATTAAAATATGCAACAAATATAAATCCTTAAATTTAATAACTACTTGTCCTAAGCATGCAACTGGAATATAGAATCAAAAGAAAAACAAAAAACTGGCCTGGGGTGACGTAGTCGTGCAAACGCACTACCCTAGAAGAAAGATGGTCCCTCGTCTGGACCTTGAAATTGATCTCCTCTCCTAGCGGTAAAAACTTCCCCAGTAGTACACCAGCACCCAACTCAGGACGATGAGTCAAGCCTCTGCTCAGACGGAGATTCGTTGCCCGTAAGTGAAAAAGGAACGTCGAGAAAGCAGCAAAACCCGATTGGAAGAACACAGTTATTTTTCTTTCAGCAGAATGTAAGAAATTTGTGGGAGAAAGAGAGCAGACTGATTTCTATTTCTTGTAAAAGATACGTGCAGAGATAGGGTGTTTATAACCCTCTACAGATCTTTCAGTTTGTAACAGCCTGAGAGAATCTATGATCATGCGCGAGTAGTGACAACGTGCAGATCCGATTCTCTTGAACGGGTCCAACTCTACCTGAAAATCTCAACAGAATTTTAAATAAAATAAAAATAAAAACCAACAAAAATGTAGCAGGTCCAACAAGCCCCTGAATCGAGCTGCATTCGTGTCCGCAGGTCGTGGGCGCGCGCCACCCCGCATCCGGCCCGGCCCGATTCGGTTCGGCGCGCGTGCGCGCGTGTGGGGATGTGGCTCATGGCCCAACACTCATAACAATAGGCATGGGAGGAGTTGGTATATATACTACCTAACCTCCCATCTCCTATCCAATGTGGGACTAAACCCAAAAATAAGAGGGAAACTCAAGTTTTCCCTCCAACTCAAAACACATCCAACAGTCCCCCCCAAAACTTGAGTTTCAGGGAAGATAAAAAAATCAACAGTAAATAACAATCAAATCATCAGATCAAAAAACACGAGTGAAATCGGGCAACATCATACTGTGAATTCAGGACAGGTGGACTGCCTAGAACCTTCCTTAGTGAACTCATCGTTATCTGAGAGACATAGTGGACTACGCCTGGAACTAGCCTCTTTTATCAGATATTGATAGAATACACACACAGTAAGTCTCCATCCATTGAGTGAGAGGGTTAAGCGTTAAAGGCCATGCTCATAATAACCGACTCATGAGAGTTTCTAGGGTCAGCCCTGCCCCCTAACCGCGGCCATAACGGTTCCTCTTACGTAGGTAAGTCCTCCAAGGGTACTTCAGCTGGATAGTATACCCTCCACACTACATGCGTTAGACTTATTAAGAGTTAAACTCATCCTTACCTAGCTGTATTATAAGAGCATCTTCACCATAGAGAAGGGGTAGTAGTTACAATACTACATACAGGATATAAACATATTCGGGTCGATGCTCCACACGAGTATCACTAGTCCAGCTTGTTCCTACCACATTGAACCTCTTTCATAGAATCAACTCCCAATAGAGTAGGTTGGGCTCCCGCTCTCGGTGAACTCTACTATGGGTTTAACTCCATCTCCCTCGATGATTCTAGGACCACACTCCTAGAAAGACCCTTAGTCAATAGGTCAGCAATATTCTTCTCAGACTTTATAAAGTCCAGAAGCACAACTTTGCCCAATAAGCGCTGAACAGACTTAAGTCTGATTTGGATATGTTTGTTCATCTTCTTATTGGCATTATCTTACTTTAGAATCTCAATAGTGGATCTTAAATCAGTATGAACTGAGATTGAAAGTATAGGTTTAAGCACGATAGAGAATTCAGATAAAAGATCCTTTAACTATTCAGCTACAGAGCAAGTTGTGTCCAGAGCAGTGAACTCAGACTCCATGGTGCTCCTAACAATAACTATTTGTTTGCAGGATTTTCAGGACACAGCAGCACCACCGAACATGAATACATATCCGGTAGTAGACTAACACTGTTAGAATCAGTGACCCAGTTGGCATCACTATAACCTTCCATAACATCAGGATATCCAGTGTAAGTCAGACAATAGCCAATTGTACCTCTAAGATATCTGAAAACTCTTCCTAGTGCAGTCCAGTGTTCTCTAGTAGGGTTACTAGTATATTTACTCAATATACCTACTGCATAAGAGATGTCAGGCCTAGTCCTGTTAAAATGTAGAGAAGTGAACCTATTAATTGAGAGTATTTCAGTTGAGACACAGGCTCACCCATATTCTTCTTCAAAGCAAGAATCATAAGGTGTAGAAATGGGTTCAGAGTTATAGAAGTCAAATTTATGAAGCATTCTTTCAATGCTATGAGCTAGACTCAAGAAATTCCATCAGAGGTTTTGGATATTTTTATTCCCAAAATCATATCAGCAGGACCTAGATCCTTCATATCAAACTTTTGGGAAAGATAATCCTTTACTCTTTTGAATTCATCAAGAGAAGTTCCAATTATTCCCAAAATCATATCAGCAGGACTTAGATCCTTCATATCAAAGTTTTGAGAAAGATAATCCTTTACTCTTTTGATTGCATCAAGAGAAGTTCCAAAGATAAGAATATCATCTACATATAGAGAGAGGATAATATACTCATTTCCAAAGTTCTTAGAATATATGCACTTGTCATGTTTATGGATAGTGAATCCAAATTTTGCAATAACTTCGTTAAACTTTTGATGCCATTGTTTGGGTACTTGTTTAAGTCCATACAATGATTTTACAAGTTTGCACACTTTGTTTTCTTGTCCCTTGGCAATGAATCCTTCTGGTTGGTCCATATACATTTCTTCTTCAAGATCGCCATTCAGGAAAGCAGTCTTGACATCCATTTGGTGAATGAACATGTTATGAATTGATACAAGTGCTAGAAGGATTCTGATAGAGGAGATTCTGGCAACAGGAGAATATGTGTCAAAGAAGTCAATACCCTTTTGTTGGGTGAAACCCTTGGCAACTAATCTGGCTTTGTATTTATCGACAGTGCCATCAGGTCGGAGTTTCTTCTTGAAGATCCATTTACAACCTACAGGTTTGCATCCTGAAGGAAGGTCAGTGAGAATCCAAGTATTATTCTCCATTATAGACTTGATCTCACTGTCAATGGCTTCTTTTCAGAAAGGAGATTCAGAAGAGTCTATTGCTTCCTTGCAGGAGCTAGGATCACCTTCTACAAGATGGTGAAGAAGTCCTCGCCGAAGGATGTAAGAGTTCTTTTTCTTTTACTCCTTCTAGGTTCAGAATCAATTACAAGAGCAGAACTAGAAGAAGGGATACCAGAGGTAGACGGAGTGCAAGAAGGATCACTAGGGATTCTAGACTTGAAAGGAAAGATGTTTTCAAAGTAAACAGTATCCCTAACTTCAATGATGGTGTTGTTGGATATTTCACTGATCTCAGAGTTAACCATTAGAAATCGGTTAACATTGCTATCTAGTGCATACCCGATGAATATAACATCAACAGTCTTGGGGCCAATTTTTTTTTTCTTCGGTTCCAGTATTGAAACCTTAGCCAGGCAACCCCAAACCTTGAAGAATTGAATGTTAGGAGTTCTCCCTTTTCAACGTTCATATGGAGTAATATCAGAGTCTCTTTGGGGAACCCTATTGAGTATAAAACAGGCAGAAACGAGAGCTTCACCCCAAAGGTTTTCAGGTGCACCTAAGCTGAGTAACATGCAATCACCATGTCCATCAGTGTTCTGTTCTTTCTTTCAGCTACACCGTTGGATTAAGGTGTGTAGGGAGCAATTACCTCATGAATAATGTCGTGTTCTTGGCAGAATTCTGTCATATCATTTGAGTATACTCCCCCCATGATCAGATCTTAGAACTTTGATCTTCTTTTCGCGATAGTTCTCAGCTTCGGCTTTATACACCCTAAACCAATCGAGGACTTCATCCTTAAATTTGAGAAGATAGGTGTGACAGAATTTGGAGTAGTCATCAATGAATGTCACAAAATATCTTCTATCACCTCGAGTGAGAACTCTGTTCGAGTCACACACATCACTATGATAAGTTCGAGGGGTTCAGATGTCCTTGTGATAGAAGGAAATGATTTTCGGGTATTCTTACCTAAACACAGATTTCACATCTAGAAGATGTGTCAAAAGAAGATTTAGGAATGGGATTCAAGTTAATCATTTTCTTGATGGAATTGAAGTTGACATGTCCCAGTCTTTCATGCCAGATATCACAAGACTCAATGTTCAAAGCAACAGGATTAGAAATTTTATTATCAAAAGAATTTATTACATTGAGATGAAAAAGGCCATCACAAACAAAGCATTTTCCAATGAAGATATTGGACTTGGAGATTTCAAACTTATTGGATTCCTTGACAATCCTAACCAGTTCTAAGAAGTGAAGACTCATTGATCAGATTTTTTCGAAGTGTGGGTACATGCAGGATGCCTTGAAGAGTCAGAATTTTTCCTAAGGTCATTCTGAGATCAATACGTTCAGTTCCCTTTATCTCTCTAGTGGAGGCATCGGTCAGGCTCACGCTTTCTCCATGTTGTTCCTGATAGGATTTAAACCAGGAGCGATCAGTACATATGTGAATATTGGCTCCTGAGTCTAACCACCAGTCCAAGGAGAAGGTAATAAAGTTGACAATAGGAAGAGAAGAATCTAACCTAAAGGAATTGGAGTTCAGTTCCACCATGTTGACCTTGTGTCCGCCATTTCCTCCATTTCCTCTTGGTTGAGCTTTGACAGGTTCTTTCTTCCGGTTGAAATATTGAGGCGCCATGTGATTCGTTCTTCTGCAGACGTAGCAGAATCTTCCATCAGTCTACTGGCCAAAGGTTTTGGGTTTGAATGAGGAAGATGTTGGCCCAACGGCCTATCACCCTAGTTTTGATGATGATCAACTCATGAAGTTATGATTACTAATGATCTTGTGTTTAATTAGTGACAGATTCATTATCAAGATCTTAGTAGGTGCATAGCTCAACAAAGGATAAAATGTCAAGATTTGGAGCTAGCACGGTGTGATCCAAGGAGCTTTTGGATCAAGCTTGGACCAAGTCAAGAAGATGAGAAGCCTTCAAGTGAAGACTTCAAGAAGATGAAAACTTGTGTCTAGGTATAAGATTTTGTTTTTGTTTTAGTTAAAAATGTAAAGGATAGAATAGTGGTGGATTGCTCAAGTAGATATCACACACACACTCTTGATTTAGTTGTCTTTTCATAAAAGAATTTTCAGATTTAGAAAAGACTTTCATTTTGAAAAAATACTTTTTGGTTTTTGAAATTTCTTATATGCATATCTTTTATCCAAAACCATATTTAGAGCTTAATGCCAAAAACATAGATATTTCATCTTAATTGTGTAGTGGATCATATCCATACACACTATGCTTTAATGAATTCAAATATCTTGTTTTTGTATCATGAAGAAGTTTAGAAAACAAGTTTTAGAAAAATACAAGTTTTCTTTTGAGCCAATATTTCCAAACTTACAAAATAGTCCAATCTTTTATAACATGCCTTGATTTTGTGCAAGCATGTTTGTATATCAAATTATATTGGTTAAACTATTTTTGTAGATTTTTAAGTATTTTATGGATTTTATTTGACCAAAAGACTTAGTTTTTAATCCCAAAAAACAGTTTCCAGGCTTCAGCAAGTCGACTGTATAGTCGACTTGGTCTGAAGTCGGTCGACCGGATCGGTCGACCGACGTGCACGACGTGCACGCCTTTGTGCACTGGAGGACGGCCGACCGTACGGGTCGACCGCTCCAGAGAGCTCTGCTCTCTGGAAATTTCGGCCGACCGTACGGGTCGACCGACAGAGAGTTCGACTCTCTGCTCCAGTGGCTCGGTCGACCCGGGCGGTCGACCGTGCTCCAACGGTCGGATTTCTAACCGTTGGCGGTCGACCGCGTCGGGTCGACCGGCAGGCCTGACAGACCCAACGGCTATATTTTTCTGGCCTATAAATTTGAGGATCTTGTCATTGTTTTGTAACAACAAATTTTAGGAGAGCTTTGAGGCAGTTTTTCCCATTCTTTAAAAGAGTTTTCTCCACATATTTGAGTGCAAATACTTCCAATCAAAAGGGAAGATTTTATTTAGAGTGTGTTAAAGTGATTCTTTGAGTTTTCCTCCACCATTCTCTTCCTAGTTTTTTCTCACACAAACACTTGAGCATCCATTGATTATTCAATCCTTAGGAGTGTTGTAGTGAGAGCTTTTATTGGTGATCAAAGTGTTTAGATCACCAAGAGATTTCATTCTTGTACTTTGAGGAAACGGGCAAGTGTGCTCGTGGTGGTTTAGAGTTCGGTTGTGAACTCTTGTTTTGAGGTGCGGCTCGTCAAGCTTGTGGGGCTTGCATGTGTACGGGACTAGGGAGTCCGAGGCTTGTAGGTGTTGCGGCACCGTGGAGAGATCATTGGGATCTTGCATAGTGGAAATTCTTCATGTGTCGAAGGCGGGGATGTAGAGCAAGTGTGCTCGAACCTCGAAACATACCCTTGTGTTTTGCGATTGCTCACTCCCTCTCTCTCTATCTCTTTGTCTATATCTTGCATTCAATTATAGTGTTTATATTTACATGCTTGATATATTGTGTGCTCATTGATATACTTGCGTGGGATTGTTGCTAACACTTGTATTCAACCAGAGAGCCAACGCGGCACCTCAACCCATTCAAGGGGAATCTAGAGGAGTTTGTCCAGAGCCCTTCACGGGGAATTCGACAACACTCTTGTGTTATACGTGGTGTTTAGTATAAAAGTTTTAATTAGGTCATAATTGTTTTTTAGCTTCCGCATCATTTGGCATTAAGTGACCATTAGATTAGCCATCACCTAATCACCCCCCCTCTAGGTGAACTTACAATTGGTATCAGAGCTTGGTACTCTGATTTGGGTCTAACAACCTAGAGTTAAAGATCCTCTTTTTTAGGCTAATCACAATATTTTGTACACACACCATGGACTTCATGTCACCACCCACCTTTGACATTCTTAACATCCAAATTTGGAAGGTTAAGATGTCTTTGTACCTCAAAGCCCTAGGCATTCATGTTTATCTTGCCACTACTAATAATGCATATTGTTTAGATGGTAAGAATTTTGAGGCTAACTCAAAAGCCCTTAATGCTTTAAGATCTACCCTAAATGATGATTATTTTCTAGGGTTGATAATCTTGATTTGGCTTTTGTAGTTTGTGTTGGCCCAAAGGCCTTCCACTCTAGTTTTGATGATGATTACTCATGTAGTTATGTTTACTAATAATCTTGTATTGTTTAAGTTTCAGATCATTAACCAAGATATTAGTTGGTGATTAGCTTCAACAAGGAGTTTAGAAGCTTTTCATGGTGATTCCGGTGCCAAAGCTTAAAGATCATTCCTTTGCACTTTGTGGATCACGGTTTGGGAGCAAGTCTACTTGAAGATGGAGATCGTCAAGAAGACTTAGGTATCCATAGTTTAGATAGTGTGTTTTAGATCCATTTGTAAAGCTTAGTATAGTTGATATGCTCAAGTGCACAATACACACACGTTTTTATGTTTTGGATTTGGTTTTCATGAATATAGATCAAACAAGTTTACTTTATTCTTATGTATATTAATATGTTCTAGATATACATACATGCTTTAAACTTGCTAGACAAACTTATTTTGACAATCCTATTCATGATTTGGAAAATCAATTTGATAAAATACAGGTTTTGGTTTTGATAAAATTTGCAAGACTCAGAATGAATTGATATGATTGATATATGTCTTGAAATTTTTATCACTAGTTTGTGTTTCAATATAATATGTTAAAACAAGTTTTATGGGATTTTCAGAAAGATAAAAGATTTTTATAAAATATTTTCCCAGATTTTCTGACCCCAGTTTTGTGCTGACAGGCCGGTCGTCGACCCAGACGTCGATCGCACCATGGCCGTCGACCCGTGGGTCGACCGACGTGCACAGATTTTGTGCACGCTGGCAGACACAAACTCGGTCGACTGTACGGGTCGACCGGGTTGAGAGCAGAGCTCTCTGTTTGTTTGGGTCGTGCCGGTCGACCGTGGTTGCCCAACGTCACATTTCTGACCGTTGGCGGTCGACCCGGCCGGTCGACCGGTCGCCTGTCAGGCTGCCAGCTCAGCCTAACGGCTAGTTTTCTGATGGGCCTATAAAACCCCATTTGTTTGGGATTTTGGCCAAGGTTTTTAGAGACAAAATTTCCAGACTTTCTCTATTGTTTTAAAAGAGTTTTTGTGCTAAAAGGATTTCATCTTTATTGTTTTGGTTTTTTTTGAAAATCCAAGAGAACTAGGTTTTGGATATTGTATTGGTTTTCATTTTCTATCATTTACAAGAGATTTCCCATAGTTTTTCTTTGTTGCTGGTTTCCAAAACACCTTGATTCCACACTTGAGCTATCTTCTATCCTAATCTATTTAGGATCCTTTGTTTTGTGGAAAAGAGAAAAGAAAGAGAGATTGTTTGTGGTCTTTGGAACCACTGTTTGTAAACACCCTTATTCTCTTTGTATCCCTCTTTTGTAGAGGTGATCGGGTGATTGGTTTACTCCCTCTAGTGAGAGGTGGAGTTGTGGTTTGTAAACCTCTTCGTAGAGGTGTTGTTGGTTG
Source organism: Agave tequilana (assembly GCA_038442645.1). Classification (NCBI taxonomy): domain Eukaryota; kingdom Viridiplantae; phylum Streptophyta; class Magnoliopsida; order Asparagales; family Asparagaceae; genus Agave; species Agave tequilana. The sequence goes on from JAVJIF010006758.1 coordinate 74,088, forward strand.
TTGTATTGGCTACGGGCCTACCCCTCGTTTGTGAGGTGGTTGTTTGAGAGAGGATTTTGGTACTCCTAGTGTTGTAACAAATCCTCTTCGGTAGAGGTTCCCTCGTGGGGAGATAGTGGATTGGAAATCCTACACGGTGGTGTAGGCGGGGATGTAGCAAGGTGCTCGAACCTCGAAACATATCTTGGCCTTTGCGTTTGATCCATTATCTCTAACTCTCTCTCTCTTTTATTTGTGCAAAGCATCATACTTCATTCATATCATATATTGCTTGTTGTGCCTTTACATAATTCATATTGCCATATCATATCTATTTGTTTGTGTGTGCCTCACTTGTACTTAACACAAGAGCTTCACATAGCACCTCAACCCATTCAAGGGGACCAAGAGGAGTTAGTCCAGAGCCCTTCACGGGGAATTCGGCTACACTTGTGCATTGTATTAAGTGTGTTGCAAGATTTGCATTAGCTTCCGCATTTAGTGCACTTAGTCTTGCATTTAGTTCTAGATTAGCACTTACACCTATTCACCCCCCTCTAGGTGTTTTTCATTGGTATCAGAGCTAGTGCTCCTGATATTAGGCTTAACATCCTAGGAGTGAGATCCATTTGGTTGCTAGTCTATTGTTTGCATTTGCTTGTTTGCACACTCATTTAGTTTTACCATGAACTTCATGACCCCACCTAGCTTTGACCCTTCCAACATTGTTGTTTGGAAGTATAGGAGTCCATGTACCTAAAGACCCTAGGTTTGCATGTCTTTCTTGCGGCCACCAAGAAATGCTATCTTGGAGATCACAATCATATATGGGCCAATGCACAGCCCTTGAGGCCATTAGAAGTACATTACCTAAAGATTATCTTATGTGGTTTCTAACATTGATTCCGCCTTTGCAGTGTGGAACAAATTGACAACAACCACCACCTCCGAGCTTCAATTGCAAATCAACTGGAGGAATCTAGTGGAGAATCTGACTCACAATGCTATATGTCCAGGGATTGACTCCCTTGAGGTACATTCGGAACCCCACTTAGATTGTAATGATAGTGCTAGTTCTTCAAATGATTATGTTGATCCCCATGCTTTGAATGAAGAACTATCTATTGTTTGTGAAAACTAATAGAAAAATACAATCTTTTGAAAAAGAAGACTTGTGCTTTAAATAAAGAAAAAGAGAATTTGTCTTCTAAGCTTACATTGTTTTGCAAGAGAAGGATGAGATTGCTAATGAAAGGGACTCATTAAATCTCAACTTAATCTTGCTTTAAATGAAAATAAAATTTTGAAAAATAAAATGATTGTGAAGATGTTTTTGAAGAAAATGAATCTTTAACTTCAAAACTTGATATTTGTTTTAAAAAGTAACCATTCTTTGAAAAATGAAATGAATTTATTTCAAAAGAATTAGACATTTGTGTTAGAAAAATGAATCTTTGAAATTAAAATTGATTCACATGTTTGCCATGCTAGTGTAGCCTCTTCATCTAGTCTACCTAGTGCATGTACCTCTTCTTCTAGAATTAATGATGATATTTGTTTGTTAAGAAGAGAGTAGATTGTTTGGGCTCCACTATGAGCCAATGTGCCATGAACCACTCACGTTTGGAAACCTTGGTTCGAAAAGAAACAAGTTCCATCCTTTATGCATGCACACCCTCCACGGCATACACATGCTCCTCACGGACACCATCACATATATGCTCATGTGTACACTTGTACACATTGTGGACGTAAGGGCCACCTTGCTAAATTTTGTTATGATAGACTACACTACTTCAAATTTAGCAAAGAATTTTGTTTGGGTTAGAGAAGGTACTACCCCTCATGGACCCAAAAGAGTATGGGTACCAAAGACCACCCTCCTTTGTTTTTAATGTAGGTGTGGCTCTCCATGACGTGAGAGTATCCGTACCTTGGAGTGGATGCGTTCCGTGCGTTAAAGGAAACTATTTGGATGCATCACTTTCAGGAGATTTGGTGGAGATAACCACCATGTTTTGGAGACAAGGAGAGTTGCTTCTTCGTTTTTGGTAACAATCCTTTACTCCCATTTGTTGTTTACATGCTTTCATAATTAAAATTTATAGCATAGTTTTTGATGTTTAGTGATTAGTATGAAAATGCCATGTTGATTAGATTCTTGATATACCTGTTTAGTTATTTTGAGACACCCATGTTTAATATGGATAATTCTTTTGTGTTCTCACTATATGGTTGCTATTGCGTATATCATATATCTAATAACATGTGGATATTCATAATTCATGCTTATGATTTTCATGTTGATTTATATCTTGATTTTATGCTTCCATGTTAAGATTACTTGTTTAGATGTTAGTTTTTCACTAAACTAGGTATATACTTGTGCATATAGTGGGCCACAAATAAATCTATATATGTTGGGCTTGAATGCTTATTTGTTCCCATTAGATGTATTATATAGTCTAGTTTTTGATGATTCATACATTTAAACTTGTATTCTCATTTTTGAATTTGTTTTATGATTGTGTGTTTCACTTCATGTATATGTTTGTATTGCCAAACTTTAAGATATACATGTATACCCCTTGAGTCATTTGCCTTTCATGCAAATCTATATATATGAACTCAATTGTGTTTAGGGATATGTATGTATACTTATTGTGTTGACAATTCATACATATACCTGGAAATGAAATTTGTTTTGGTGAAAATTTAGTTTTTTCTTGTTTACTGTGGTTTATATTTAACTTCATGTATATGTCTATCTTGTCAAACTATTAGATATACATGTTTATCCTTTTGAGCCACGTGCCTTCATGCATATATAATTTGTGGACTCTTTGTGTTTGATATGTATGTATACTTTAGTTTGTATTAGACATACATATGCCATTGAAGATTAAATAGTTTAGATGATTTTTATGTTTTTCATGTTTTCATGTTTAAGGAATAATTGAGCTTAATGAAAAATTTTCATGATTATGATATTCACACTTTATTTGTACACTCACATTTATTGCTTGCTCATGTTTTGTTTTCATGAGTCATATCTATGCCTAATTGAATTAGAGTGTTGATTATCTTGTGGATTTCATGTTTTATGAAAACTATTTTGTTTTATTCCTTGCTTGAAGGATTTCGTACTAGTTAACAAAATTTTTCATTTTTAAGTAGTTTCGTTTTTCTTCATTGTGATATGAGTTTACCATGCTATTATTGTTATGTCAATTGGTATCATTTGAACTTTTTTCAATTGGTATCAATTTGATCCTTTTGTATACCCATATGTTTATTGTGTATGTATATTTTCAATTGGTATCATCTATTGGTGATTGGTACTCATTCTATTTCATAAACATATATACTTGT
>JAVJIF010006759.1:0-66814 GCA_038442645.1 Agave tequilana
CTTTTTCTGGGATATGATATTCTGGCTTTTAATACGTGATGCATCATTATGCGAGTTGATATATGATATGCGAGTGATTTTCTAATATTAACATGTTATACGAATACCTGTTGGTCGTTATTATAACTCATTGGACTAGTATTATACTTGTATTGGGTATGCCAAGATATGCTCCCACTTCGCTCGGCTTCGCATAGCTAATTAATAGATTAATTTATTGTTGTTAAAGATATGGTTGTAAAGAGTTTGAAATGTTATACTGTTCTCATGTACCATGTTATATGACCGGATGATTACCTGACATATGAAGCTATGACTCTGTATTCAACTCACCTGATACCGACATGTTAATTACCTGACACTGATATGTTTATACTTGACATGTTATCACTTAACACCTGATATCTGACACCTGACGATTGACATGCTATCACTTGATACTGATACACTTGACCTGATGTTGTGACACTTTACTGGATACTATTACACGTGACACCTGTATTACATTGCATATTAATGATTATCACTTTACGGGGACTTGACATGATTATTATACTGCTACCAGACATCTGGTATCCCTGAACTCCTGTACCCCTGAACTTATATACTCCTGAACTCCTATATCCCCTATACTCATGTCCCCTGCACTGTTACTCTTGTTAATAGCACAGTCATACCGGTATCCGGCAGGGCATGCCTGTGTCGGGATGACGAGGATGTATCCCACGATCATGCTAGCGTCCGGCGGATCCTGAATGGAACTAAGTGTCGTACGGAGCAAAGTGCCACGCCACACACGTGGTGGGGCCACCTCTTGAATCTGTAGGGGGCACCTCTAGAATCCATTTCTCACACGGAGCAAAGTGCCACACCATATGCGTGGTGGAGGCCACCTCTTGAATATGTGGGGTCCACTTCTTGAATCTGTGGGGCTACCTCCTGAATTTATCCTCCAAGGAAAATAATCCTTCCTCCTGCCTGTGTTGCATGGTGTTAGCGTGATAAGCATTCTCAGTACATATTAACACACACACACATACCGGTACAATATTAACGCCAGGAGCATATGTTATTTGATCTCTCCCCTATTCGAATAATAGTACCTGCATATTAGAGTTCGGATGAGTTCTACTAGAAATGCGGGCTCTAGCGTGAACTGTCTGTGTCGTGAGACGCCGGTGAGAAAGAGATAAGAATAACAAATGATACTGATGATTATTATTGAATAACTTAAATGCAACACCTTTATATTCTCCGGTTATAATGATGAATCATTTAATCAGGTCTTTTGCCCTGAGTTGATACCATGCTTTATGACATATGATTTCTGTGACACAATGATTACTCCAGACACACTGTAGTTCTGTTACTCTGAGGGCAACTCAAGTTGTATGAACTCAAATGATGGTGACATCGGATATGTGGTATATAGATGAGGGTTTTCTTTTTTGGATTATCCCCTTGACGTATCAATCTCATAAATCTATAATCTGAACTTGTACAACTAGTTTTATTCATACTTGTATTTATCGCATGTTTAATATATTTATCGCATGTTTATTTGTGCTTAAGCTCTTGATACCATTTTCTAATCATGTTTTCCGATTTAGATTTATCGATATACATGTATTTACTTGATTTCGAATTTACTATTGTTCCTCGAATTTTCATTGATGTTACTGGTCATTGCATGTACCTGTATGCCTGATCGGTCGCTGATACTGCATATTTATTATCACATTCTCATATTTATTATATAATAAACTCTGTTTTTAATCCTATTTATTGTCTAATTATATGCAGGCTCATTGCTAAAGAAGAGGGAAGAGAAACGAGCCCAAAAGCCCATCAAAATTCTGATTTAATTCAGAATTAATTGGAAATCAAAAATCAGGGTAGGTCAGAGAAGATAAAGTTTGTTGAAAACCAATTAAAACAAATCTCTACAAATCAATTGGTTAAAGCTGAAGATAAAAGGAGGTTTCGTCAAAATTCAGGACCCAAACTGAAAATCCAGCTGGAGATAAAGCCAAATCGATAAAGCATCAACTTGTACCTCACGGGTGTGGCCACCTGGCCACACCCTAGCCACGGAAATGCAGCCAAAGCCGCGTTTTCACGGCTTTGTTGAAACTGTTGGGGGAGCGTTTGCTTCCCCGATCTTCGTACGCTCTCCCCCGTTGGGTTTTTGCCTATAAATATTGGGTTTTCAGAGACTACAGGGAGCGATCAAGCAGAGATAGATTTTAGACCAGTTTTTCATTCTTTTTAGTGTAGATTTTTATTTTTCCTTTTATATAATCTTTACTTTTCTTTATGTAACTGAGAGGAGAGACGAGTTTCATGAAGGAATGAGAACAAGTTTGTACTGAGGGTGACACTAGTGTAAGTAAGTCTTTTCTTTCATTGTTATTTGAATCGAATTGAAGTTTCTTTTTCTTCTTTACTATTGTTTTCATTTACTTTCCTCTAATGCATTGCAATCCAAGTGAATCCGATAGCCTCGAGACTGCTTCGTCATTGCAAGTGCCCTTGATGGCCTATGGTGATGAACAACCATTCTTTTGTTAGTTTGGCTTTCCCTTTTATTCATAGTATAGATCGGGAATGGAGAAGATCCTACACATCATACTTGATCGCCTTCAAAGACTAGGTAAGTCGTATCTACGGATCCAAGGTATATGAGCACTGAAGAGGTAAGTAATTTTTAGTTTCTTTCTTTTAACTTTTAGTTTAGATCACCAATACCACAATCTCTCAACTCTTTTATCACTCTTTTAATTTCTTTGTATAAATCTATTTTCCATTTTCCCCACCTTCTCAATCTACCATTTTCTTCTTAACTTGATTGTAACTTATTTGTCTTTTTCTTTTTAAGAACTAAAAGAAGATCTTTAACCATTAATTGTAACTTAAAAGAGAACTTACTAAAAAGCTTCCATCGCTAGTCCCTCCTTGTGGATCACGACCCACATAGCCACTTGCTATAGCGGTAGCATTGAGCACCTTGCACTCTTTATTCTTAAGTTCTGAAATCCTGTATTCTTTTGTGCAGGTTAAATCTCAATCAATACATGAATCACATCACTTGATCATGTACACGTGTGACTGCCTGAGCACGCCAACTGACTTTATCTTATATACTCGCTTGGTTGCTTTCTGACAACCATGCATCCTCATGTCCAGATCCTAGAGTCTGGACCGTGGTGGCCTTGTTGTAACTGATCAGAGTGGCGCAGCGGAAGCGTGGATTAGCAGTTACCTATTTGGACCCTCTTTCTTCTAGCCTTCCCTTGATCGGCTCGCGAGATTCTCATCTTGCTACTCGTGAGTACTTTTTTCGTCTTTTTATATTGCATGTCATACCCTCTTCGCTTCTTAGTGATTTTATATTCTTGAGATATTGTATCTTGCCCTGTGATAACTATGTACTTGTGCTATTGTTGTTAGAATGTATATTATCACTGTGCTTCCGTACTCTGATTCTTGCCTGTACTGATGCTTAGTGTATATATGTGAGGGTATTTTCACTTTGTGTATATACGTCGCAGAAACGTCTCCGTACCCGCGGGATCGGAGCATAACAGAGTGGTATCAGAGCCTAGGCTCTCACATCTTCAGTACAACCAGTCAGCAAATTAATGGTAAAAAAATTTGCAACTGGAACGCATGAGTCGTGGTTATACAATCCAACTGCAAGTATAAAGTTATCTATTCTCTCTTGACCATCCTTCCCTTGATTCTTCAATCTCTTCCATCTTTTCCATTTTCAGTTCCTATCGTCCTTATACCAACTTAAGATATGGATAGACTGGTAGGGTAGCGGCAAGACAGATGTAGTTCACTCTCTTTCTGTTCTGGTATTCTTTGACTCGGTACATCGCATTGTCTTATATTGGATAGTTTTCTGCCTCACATTCTACTCTTATATTTATGGATACATCACGGGAAATCAGTACAGAAAGTGGAGTGGTCATCACTTATATAATCAGATAGACTATATCATTACATGATGAGCGTCGGTATGAAACAGTATTCAGATTCAGGACTTCTGCCAGACAGAGTTATGGTATTTTCTATTTTTATTATTTTAGTAACGATCATGAATTCTTCTACCATGTTCATGGAACTCTGGTATTCTCAGAACTGGTCTGCAGTGAGGTTATTATTCAGAACATAGCATTCGGGACTCGTTCGGTTATTATGAATTCTTGATCGTGTTCTCAGAGCCACCAACTCCTGGCAGTCTTTATAGATTTGGTGGACCACGAGCCCTGCTAGCCTCGCCAAGCGAGAGTCATGTTCTAGTCACGCCTGGACCTAACCAGGTGTGGGCTGCACCCTGGAGCTTAGTATTTAGCGTTGTGTCACACGCTGGCTTTGTCGCTTGAGCTCCGCCAAGTGCGAGCCTCGCAGAGCGTTCACTCCGTCGCAACCTAATGTTTAACTCCTGAGCTGTGTTACGCGATGGCCTCACCTAGGCTTGGTTTCGCTCATGGCTAGTCCCTTCAATACTTAGCACTCTAGCCATTCCTCAGATTTCTCCCTCCTAACATATTTCATGGATCTGATGAACCGGGTTTTCTCGCTATATCTGAGCTATCGTCATAATCCTTATGAACAATCCACTCGGCCAACCTTGCAGGCCCGAATATCTTCTACATATTTAATCTACAGTCGGGTTATCATTCAGAAGTCAGTATTCAGAATTCTCCATAGTTATTCTATATTCTTGGTTATGTCTTTCAGAGTTAGCAACGCCCAGTATTCAGAAATTCTTAATTATCAGTCTTCTTTATTTATGCTCAGTATTATCATGGTTTTCTTTATCTTCAGTATTCTGGTCTATTCTTAGAGAATTAGTATATATGCAGCACATCAGTAATTCTACTACAGACTCTTCATCAAGGATAGCTTCATGCCATGCAGGGTGTTATTTATATTATGAATTTCAGTACTATGAATTTTTAGGGATTTCATCAGTTTTGCTTCGCAGTCTGAAAGAATTATTATTGATTACCTCACCAAGTCAGCTTACTTTATATTATTCAGAATGGGTTAGTCTTCAGAAGTTTTGACAGTATTCTTTTATCAGCAGACATCATGTCAGTATTATTATGGCATCGTCAGCAGTTATATACGGCAGAAGTGTAGAAATATTTAAGTCCCTAGTTTATCGTTCAGTCGATTTGTGAGAATGGCCCTCAGTTATTCGTATCTTAATTGATATAATCATTGTTCCTATCCCTTCTGTGTTCATCTTCCCCTTATCGAAACTTCAAGGATAAAATTTTTGTAAGGTGGATGAAATGTAACACCCCGTTACCGGAATACGTACTTAGATACGTATTCTGATTTTTCGATCATATCTTTCGATTTAGATTTCTGTATTTGTTTATGTTTTATGATTATTTGTGCGATTTTTTTGTATTGGATCCGGATTCGTGGACTCGGAGTCAGCCCTAGTCTGAACCGGGGACCCGATCCTAGTGTATTACTCGATTGGTCTTCTGGTAGTCAGATTTGACCAGTTTTAGTTTCAAATATCGTTTTCTAATATTTTAGATTTTTATGATTTTCTGAAATTTTCAAAATTATTCTGCAAAATCTTAAAAACCGGTGTCGATTGGTATCGTTGACCGATTCCCAGATTTTTAGTTGTAAAAGAAGTTAAATTTTTAGAAACGGCTTTCATATTACTTTTTAAAATTTTATTTTCTATCTAATATGTTTTTTTGAGATTTTTCTGAATTTATCAAAATTTGACCGACTTTGGTGTTGACCTGTATCGCCGGAAGATTTCAGAATTTTTGATTTAAAAATCAGATTGAATTTCTCAAATCTAATTTCATCAAGTATCTTAAAATAATATTTTCTATTTTTGAGAATTTTTCAGAGCGTTTCTGAAACAGTCAAATTTTACCCGATTTAAATAATAATATAAATTTTCTTTCTTTTCTTTTCTCGCTTTTTCCTTCTTCACCCCCTACTTAATCTCCCACTCTATCCTATTAATTTAATTATTTAATTATACATTTAATTACATATTTTTTCCAATTTTCCTTTTCTTTTCTTCTTTTCTTTTTCTTTTCTTTTCTTTTCTTTCATTTTTCTTCTTTTCTTTTTCCTTTCTTTCTTCTCCACCTGCTTCCGTCCTCCCCCATGCCCTGCCAACAACACCCCACTACCCATTCCCCCACCATACTCTCCCTCTCCCTCTCTCTTTCCTTCTCTTTCTTTTTTTCTTTCTTTCTTCCTTCTCATTCTCTCCATCTCTATCTCTCTCACTTTCCCACCAACTCCACTTCTCTTCCTCCCCTTGACCACCGCCTCCACCACCACCACCAGCGCTGCCGCCCTCTAGCCGGCGCCGCCTCCCCCCAAGCTCTCCTCTTCTCCACCTCCCTTCTCTTCAACCACCGTCTCCTCTTCTCCAATTTTCATCAAAACTCATTACCACCATTTCCTTCTTCTTCTTCAATTCACCATCAATCCACCTCCTCCTCCACTTCCACCCCCAACCACCATCTCCTCCTCTTCCAGCTCCCCAACACCACCACCTCTACCTTCACCATCAACACCAACAACCACCTCCACCTTCACCATCAACACCAACAACAATAACAACAACCACCATAACAACAAGCCCAACCCATCTCCCCTTCCTATCGGGCCCAGGCCGCTCCCCTCTGCGGCGCCGGCGGTAGCCAGAGCTGTCGGCCACCACTAGCTCTCCCCTTCTCCTCTTCTTTCTTTCTTTCTTTTCTTCTTTCTTTCTTTCTTTTCCTTCTTTCCCCTTTTAACCCTCTTTCTTTTATTCCCTATCTACCCTCTCCTTCATCCCTAATTATCCCCTTCATTTCCAGCACAACTTCTCTCTCTCTCTCTCTTTTCCTATAATACTCTCTCAAGCCCCCTCTCTCTTGTAGCCTCTTTCTCTCTCTAACTAATTCTTCTCTCTCTCCTCTCTCATTCTCTCTCTAATATATATATATATATTATATGGATTGGTAGCGTGCACGTGGTGTTCGTGGATTTTCCGGATATTGCTCGGAGTCATGTGGTTTTAGGCGAGTTCTCACTTTATGTCGGCGAGTAACTCTTGTGTTTTAGGCGAGTACTTTCCTTCTGTTGCTTCATACCTTGCTAATTCTATTCTAGGGCTTGATATAAATATAAACGAGTACTTTTTCTGGGATATGATATTCTGGCTTTTAATACGCGATGCATCGTTATGCGAATTGAAATATTATATGCTAGTGATTTTCTAATATTAACATGTTATACGAATACTTGTTGGTCGTTATTATAACTCATTGGGTGGTATTATACTTGTATTGGGTATGCCAAGATATGCTCCCGCTTTGCTCGGCTTCGCATAGCTAATTAATAGATTAATTTATTGTTGTTATAGATATGGTTGTGAAGAGTTTGAAATGTTATATTGTTCTCATGTACCATGTTACGTGACCGGATGATTACCTGACATATGATGTTGTGACTCTGTATTCAAGTCATCTGATACTGACATGTTAATTACCTGACGTTGATATGTTTATACTTGACATATTATTATTTAACACCTGATATCTGTTACCTGACAATTGACATGCTATCACTTGATGCTTGACATATGCTATCACTTGATACTGATACACTTGACCTGATATTGTGACACCTAACTGGATACTATTACACTTGACACCTGTATTACATTGCATATTCATGATTATCACTTTACAGGGACTTGACATGATTATTATACTGCTACCAGACATCTGGTACCCCTGAACTCATGTACCCCTGAACTCCTGTATCTCATGTACTCATGTCCCATGCACTATTACTCTTATTAATAGCACGGTCATACTGGCATCCCACAGGGCATGCCTGGTGTCGGGATGACGAGGATGATCTCACGATCATGCTAGCGTCTGACGGATCCTGAATGGAACTAAATGCCACACGGAGTAAAGTGTCACGCCACACTCGTGGTGGGGGGCCACCTCTTGAATCAGTGAGGGCCATCTCTAGAATCCATTCCCCACACAGAGCAAAGTGCCACACAGAGCAAAGTGCCACACCATACACGTGGTGGGGGCCACCTCTTGAATCTGTAGGAGCCACTTTTTGAATCTATGGGGCTACCTCCTGAATCTATCCTCCAAGGAAAATAATCCTTCCTCCTGCCTGTGCCGCTTGGTGTTAGCGTGATAAGCATTCTCAGTGCATATTAACACACACATACCGGTATAATAATAACGCCAAGAGCATATGTTATTTGATCTCTCCCCTATTCGAATAATGGTACCTACATATCGGAGTTCGATGAGTTCTACTAGAAGTGCGGGCTCCAGCGTGAATTGTTGGTGTTGTGGGACGCCGGTGTGAAAGGGACAAGAATAACAAATGATACTGATGATTATTATTGAATAACTTAAATGCATACCTTTATATTCTCCGGTTATAGTAATGAATCATTTAATTAGGTGTTATGCCCTGAGTTGACACCCTGCTTTTGTTTTCCATTTATTTGCAAAGGGAAAACTTACAATAAAAAGGGTTGAGGAGCTAAATTATAAGTATTCTAAAAGATTACAAGTAGATCTCCTCAGAGATTCTGGAGAAATGTGCCGATAGGAGTCTGGTCAGCGCGCGACCACTTTGTCCCTTTGACGATGCGAGCGATGAGATTCCCTTCTCGCCTGGTTCAGGGAATCAGAGAACAGAAGGTTGGTAGAACCCTCTTGCTACTTCTCAAACCTGCCTTCAATTAGGAATTCCTTCTCGCCTGGTTCTGGAGATTCCTTGAGAAGAAGGTATTAGGGTATCAGTACCCTGATTAGAGGAGTAATTCTCTAAAAGTCTCTGAATTCTTGTGTGCACGGTGCGTTGTGAAGAAGTCTCTGCTTGTGGAGTCCTCTCTCTCTCTTTCAGAAGTCGTCCTTGCGCATGTGCGTGGTCTCTACTTCTGGAGGTCTTCTCTCCTTGTGCCCCTGGTGGGCTATTTATAGGGAAAGCAGGGGTATAATTGTCCCTTGAAAATAAGGAAACAGATTGAATCAAATCTGTTTAAATCTGGAAAGTAGCCTTGCTGCGAGGCTAGGATCAGCTTCTGCGAAGCTAGAAATGGCAGGTCGGTTGATCCTCTTGATCTGTTTTGATCCTTTCCATATCGTTGGAGGATTTTCCCTGATCTTCTTACTCGTTTTAGAAGAGTCAAGAGATTGTGGCAATCAACTGCCAAATTTGATCTCAGATTTGATCTTGATTGGATTTGATCTCAATCTTGATTAGATTTAATCTCATCTGGAGATTTAATTGGTCAAAGGTTGACCATATCAGACCCACAGCGGCGCTGTCCGCTTTGAACTCACAGCGGAGCTGGAGGCAGTATCTGGCGAAGTCAGAAGAAAGCTCTTCGGCGGAGCTAGATGTCGTCTGTGGCGAAGCTACCGCATACCCTTTCTGCGCAATTGCGTGTGGCTTCAGGCGGAGCAGACTCTCTCTGTGGAGTTGCACTTCAGCAGTTCAGGCGAAGCTATAAGTTAGCTTCCTGGCGGAGCTTTGAATGGCTTCAAGGCGAAGTTTGATGATCTTAACCTCTCAGGAGAGGCTATCCCTTTGGGCTCATGTGATGCTAAGTGCTAGCATCTTAGACCTGCTGAGGTCTGTTTAGAGACAATTCGGGCTCACTGTCTGCTTGCTGGATCAGTAGAGTCCAAGTTGCTTCCTTGTCCCTCGGAGATGGGTGAAAACTGGTCGTCAGCTTGTCTGTCACTTGTCTTTTGTAAATGTCAACAAGTTTAGACATTGTTCGGGTCAGTAAGAATCTTGTCTTTTTTAAGTATCAACAAGACCCCCTTCAAAGTTTTCGAAAGTCTGCAATGGCTCAGACTTCGAAATACTTTGAACTGCTTTGATCGGTGGTATGTGAAGTACGAACGTCGCCATAGTGGTTGAATTCAGCTTCGCTTTTAATCCTGCTTTGGGATAAGTTCACTGGAGAATCATGTAGATTCGCGTCTGGGTAGCTTCGCATCTGGGTAGCGCCGCTTCTGGAATAAGTTCGCTTTGGAACATCTTCCCTTTCCCGAGGCCAACTGCTGTGGGTCAATTACGAGAAGGATTACTCCTTTTTCGAGGTCAGAATGACTTCTCTTCGCATTGATCGAGGGAGATATTCTTCCCTTGTGCGTTTCTGAGGGAGGATATTCCCTCTCTTCAAGGAGTCTTCAAGGCGTAATAAACGCCTTTATGAGGGAGATCGTTTCTTCCTTTGCACGGTTCCAAGGGAAACCGTCCCTTTTCTCAAGGCGCAATAAATGCCTTAAATGCGCTCGGGCTTCCACGCTTGAGGCGGCAGTGCTCAGGCCATGAGGCCTATAAATAGGACACCTGAGGTCCTCTGAAGAGAAGTGATCTGCTCTTCTTTTCTTCTCTTGGTTGAGAGAGATACTCAGATCTCTGAACTAGTGGGGATGCCCACTCTGGTTATTACCCGGCCAAGGACCGGTAAGTCTCGATCATTCAGAGACCTTACCAATGAACTTTTAGGGCGTTCATCTCCCTTAGTTTAGCTTTAGCTTTAATCAGCTGCTTCAGGGATTAATTTCCCTTGTCCTCCATTTAACTGATCTGCAGAGAAGGATTTCAGCATAGCTTGCCAACGAAGCTATCATTTTGACTTGATCAAAGAAAGATCACTGCATGCTTGTTAAGTCCGTTACACAGGCAAAACTCGGGACTTAGTCTCTTCAAAGTTGAGCCAATCTTGCCATATAGGTGGGGCTAAGACTGCGTCCCTTAGGATCAGTCTGGCTTAACCATATAGGCGAGGCTAGGACTTGGCATTTGTTGAGCTAGCCCATCATCTCTGTGCAAGCGAGGCTATCCTCTGCTTTAACTGAAATCAATGTTTGACTGAATCAGATTGCTTCGCCCCAAGGAACTTGACTTAGTGCTTTTTCAGTTTCTCCTGTGTTTAACTGCTAATTTGTTCCGGTTTACATTGCAGTGAGCTATGTTCGCCAACATTGTGAGTTGATGAAAGAAACCAGGAAATTTCCTCTTGCTTTTCCAGTTAAAACTTTACTCTTAAGCAGAAGGAACAAACTGGGGCAGCCGCTGTGCGTCCCAGAGGAGGTTGGCAGTCGCTTATCCGAGATGATCCACTTCGAGGCGAGGCTGGTAGTCGCTTATCCGAGATGATCCACTTCGGGAAAGCGGACGTCACCTGTAAGGTCGCGGATCTTCCCATTGCCAATGTTCATCAAAGACGATCCAACCTGCTGGTGGCGATCAGTCCTTTGCCAATTTTATTTAAGGAAGATCCAGCTTTCTGATGGCAAAACCTGTCATTATGCGAAGGATCACGGCTTTGTCCTGGTGGCACCATCTGTCCTGGTGGCACCATCTGCCATTATGTGAAGGATTATGGCCTTGTGCAGGAGGAAGGCCTTTCGTGTCCGGTTGGTTTGGCTTGAAAGTAGATAAGACCACTTGTATGCCTCTTGAGCAAATGATTCTGTTGTATGAAACACAACCTTGATGTAGTATCAATGTACCTTTCCTTTTAAATCAATGAAAGTTCATTTTCTGCTCTTTGATTTTTGCTTTGCCTTCATCTTGAATTCGGCTAGCGGAGCTAATCTTCATGCGAGGTTAAAGATAGGATTCCATCTGAAACAGGAACGAGCTTCCAGCGAAGCTAGCATATCTGCGAAGTTCGGCCTATGCCTTCAGCGAAGCTAAGGCAATCCTGTTGGCGAAGTCATTGATGTATTGTGCGAAGTCTGCATTTGACTCATGGTGAAGTTAGCCCTTAGCGGGGCTGAATCAGCGCTTCTCAGGAAGGCGCTTTAGGCGCCGTTTCAAATTAATTCGAAACGGCAGCATGTGCTTTTTACGAGGCGTCGTTTCAGCCACTCATTGGCCTATAAAAGTCCGATCGGACAGAGAGAGGACGGATCACTTCTCTTTAAAAGAAATTTCAGAGAACTTTGACTCTTTTTTCTTCTTCTTCTTTCCTCTTCATTCAAGAGTTTAAGAACTTTCACAGTTCTTCAATGGCGCCCAACAGACGAGCGGGAAAAGAAGTGGCAACTTCTGCAGCGGAGGGTCCTTCTCCTCCTCCGGTCATCGAATGACCAATCGCCGGTAGGGAACTTTCCCTTTCGATTAGAGACTGTCATCTCTCTTTTAAAGCCGATGTCTGGCTGTCTTTAGATGAATCCAGAACGAGATCAATCATGATCTTGTAATTTTAGGGAGTCCGATTCCCTAAATTTTCCTTGATTCTTTGATCGGGAATCCAAGAACTGAAGAGTTCTTCTTTAAGCTTCCAAGCGAAGCTATCCCTTAGGCGGTTCACATCCTGTTGAATGACAGGATGCGAAGCTGTCCTTTGAAATTTAACGAAAAAGGACCGTAATACCCTTCTGACGAAGTTAGCCCTTGGGGCTTTGTCGCATTCTGTTGTTCGAAGCTAAGCTTCCAGAGCGAAGCTAACACTTGGATATTTTCCTGTATCCGACCTTTGTTGCGAAGTTCGGAATTAACTGCAACTGCGAGGCTAAGCTTCGGGACGAAGCTATCGTCATGCTAGCTTCGCTCGGAGAGCGAAGCTATGCCTTAGCGGAAATTGTGTTTTTGTTTAGGCCTCTGCTTGGCTGATGAACTAATCATAACTTCTCTTTGTTCCTGCAGTGCACTACACTCCTGGTCCTTTGAACAACCTATTTGGGATGACCAGAGGATTGGACGGCATTGTCAGCCTACAATTCCAAGGGCAGGCTTCTCTGTTTAGTGAGCGGAGCTCTCTCGTTCGAGACACGCTTATTTATGGTGGGGATCAACGCACCACGAGGAGCATTCTGACTACGGCTCCCCTTGAAGATTTTGACCGTCGAACCTATAGGAAGCCAGACTTCATGTTCGGGGATACCGCGCCAGACCCTGATCGCCAGCTGCTGGCTGGGGAGGAACAATGGATTTTTCAGTTGGATGGCGAGAAATTCTATCTTCCGTCCAACAAGCGGCATTTTTCTTTGTCTTCCTTCCAAAGCGTGACGCAGGCTCGGAAGATGTCGTGGGAAGTGAGCCGGAGTACCAACTCCGTCCATGTTGGGAAATTGATGCTTCAGTCTCCTGGTTATGCAAGGGCGGGGCCTCCTCGTTGCATAATGGGTCTACATCCTGGGAATGTATCGCGAGAGATCCCAGTGGGAGAAAACCCTGCGGTAGCGCTGACCTTTGGCAACCAATTCTTTAAAGTTCATGGGAACTATCCGGCCACTGATTTCAGGACTCCCGGCTGGATTCACCCTCCGAAGGCATGGTGGAGGGATTTAACTGTATACATCCTTGCTCATTTCGAGGAGGATCTGGAGAGGCTGAACCTTCATGAGGCCGTCAGGGTGACCTGCTACGGCATTCAGATGAGCGTAGCGTGCTTCTACGCCATCTTCGAGTTGTACTGCCCGGCTACAGGGACTTTCTTCACCCCTGTTGGAGAACTGGGTATGGCTCTGCATGAGATGTGGGAAGTCTCTGCTCTGCCCTTGGGGTCTCTCCCATATGAAGAATACTTCCCGTGTGAGGCGGAATTGGCTCTTCTGGAGAAGCAGGAGCCCACCTTGTTTGAGACCTACCGGGAGTTAATGTATCATTTGTACATTTACTCAAGTATGCATGGAAGCAGTAAAGGAACTTCATGCAGCTTGAAGAGCTGGGGAGAGTATTTGTTCCCTGATATGAAAAACACTCCTGAAGCGGCTCACTGTGGAGTCGCTGTCGAAGACATCTTTAGCCGGATGCAAAAGCATTCCCAAAGGGATCTAGTTGTGGAAGAAGACGACGGTCCCTATGAAAAAGGCGATGTTCTTCGAAATTTCCATCACCAGGCTCGTCGACCGATGTCCCGGCAGGCACTGCTGGCTGGCTTCTTGACAGTCTGGCTGAAGAGGTGCGTGGTGCCGTCTTCGTCGGGTGACGTCATTCATCCGAACGTCCTGCTGCCTGCTGTTCGTCTAGTCCATGGTCGTTCTCTGGGACTTCTTCCAGCCATGGTGTGCTGTATCTAGAGAGGCCTTCGTGCCTTAATGGAGGCTTCTTGCAGGCCGCCAACGACGAAGCGTGGAAAGGGGACCATTTCGCCCCGCGACGGACCCAATCCCAAGATAGGTCTGTCGTACACTTATTTAATGGCGTGGTTCGCCCTGCACTGTCCCTCTTTGATTGAAGCTGGAGAGGACCCCCCTGAAGGTGTTCGAATGGCGCTTCTCCGCCGATTCGAAGGATGTTCCTGGCAAAAGACTTACGTGGCTGAGGCCCGTAAATTGGTGCGTCGCTATGACGTCTATAGTCTTTTCCGCTGCTTCCCCCATATTCGAGATACAGGCTATGATGAGGAGTTCAAAGACGCGGGGAAGGGCAGTCATCGCTGAGCCGGGGTATTTTTGAGTGGCTGGTCAGCATTCGGCCCTCACATTTATTATACCGAAGCAGGGATAGCTGCTACTTGGAGCCTTATGTTCCAAGTCGGTTTGCTCGACAGTTTGGATATGACCAACTGTATGTGGGCAACCCAAATCTCAATCTGGCTTTCATGGGGAGCCTTATTGATGGAGCCCGTGCCTGGCGATTCTTCATTGCAGGCTGTACCGAGACGCGGCTGCGTATGCCGTTGAGGACTCCTAACCTTCTAATGACCCTGAGCTTCTGCCAGTGGTATGTGACTTCCAACTCCACACCCCTCGGATTCACTGTTAACAATTCTGGTGTGAAGTTAATTTCTCAGCGGCTGAAGCGGAAGGTCTCTGAGAGAAGGGAAGGTAAGAGGGTTCGCGTCCCGGGCATAGAAGAATTCGTTGCTGTCGATGACAGCGAAGCCTCGGATGCAGAAAGTCCTCGCTTCGAAGCGGAGGCAGGTGCTGAGACTCTTGCAGCCGGTTCCGGTGTGATGGGGACAGCTCCCCCAAGATATGTAGAAGAGGCGGAGGAGGAGGATCCTGACGTTCCTCTCAAGCGCAAACGGACAGGTGGGTCTCGTAGGAAGCAGTTGGTGAAGAAGCCCCGTCGCCAAGCTCCTACGGTTGTTGTAGAGGGTGAACCATCTGTGGCGGTTCCTCCTCTTGTCCCATTAGTAGTTGAACCGTCAGTTGTTGAACCGGCGTCTGGCGAAATTGCTCCGGACTTGGGTAAAATCAGCTTCGTCCCTGTAATACACCTTTTATGTGTTCTAGACAGCTCATTATTTGTTTTGCGATGCAGGAACTGGGGCAATGGCAAGCCCGAGAGCTGGGGCCGTCGAAGAACAAGGGGAACATTATGATCCCCTGTTCACTTATAAAAAAGGTGATGAGGCTGGCTATTTTACCGTCTCAGAAGAATCCGGAGGTAGTGCGGTTGACGTAGGTCCTTCGGGCGCCGGGACTTCAAAAGGAAGCCCCACGGCTTCTAGCTCCTTTGGGTGGACCACGGGGGGTTCGGCAAGCGAAGGTGAGCCGGCTGTCCGTGTTGACTCTGCCAAAGATTTTCCGATGGAGCCCGCAGAAACTGATAGGCGACATCATCTTTTGGTATTGCTTTGGCTTTTTAACTTTTACTATTTGTTGTGTCCTGCCTAAATACAATCTTGTTGCAGGTGTTCCGCCTCTGGGTGCGTCAACTTCAAGGGAGCCAACCGATGTTCCCGAGGGGTCCAGGGGTGACATGAGCACTTCGACCGCGGTGGATGCTGCTGTGTTGGATGCTTTGTATGGTGACCTGCCCCCTTATCGGCCTGAGCCAGCCAGAGGAACAGAGGCTGAAGGGACGGTAGTCACGGAGGCAACTTCACTCCCAACTATATCAACGAGTGAGGTGCCATCAGTTTTGCCAGGTGCGGAGCTGAGGGTGATTACAAGTCCTACTTCCCCAACGCTGGTGGTTGAGCCTGCTGTCCAGGAAATGGTCACTAGTCCTACCTCGATTGTGGCTAGTGTACTGGTTTCAATGAGGACTCCGCCAAGATCACCGATGACCTGCCATGCTGCTGCAGCCAGTGTTTCCGCTGTTCCGTCCACGGTAATGTCAACAAGACCGGTGGAATCTTCTGGGGCTGCCCGTCTGCCAGGAGTGGCCGAGGCTGAAAATGAATTTGTAGCTAAAATAGTCGACAGCTTTTATAAAGGCTTGAAGCGATCCATTGATCTGGTCTTGAAAGGCTCGACTATGCCATTTTCTACTTTAAAGGTGGTCCTCTCCCGAAGTATTGAGAATATCCGGGACTTTGGAGGGGATAACCAGGCCGCTGCATTAGAACTTCTGGTAGACCAATTTGAGAGGGACGTAGAAGAATGGTGCCATCTCGGTTGTTCAGACCTGGAGTCTTCGGTTAATGAGCATCTTGCGCACCTTGCCGCTCAAATGCGTGAAGCCCATCTTGCTGCTCAGGAAGCTGCTAAGGCCATTTCTTCGGACTTGAAATCCTTGGAGACAAGGCAAGTAGAGCTTGAGGATGCCATAGATGCTTCTAACAGTGCTCTTCTTGACGCTGAAGACAAAATCGAGAAGGCCAAGGAGATGATCAGGAAGGGAAATCTTCTCTTATCCAAGACTGAACCAGTGCGTCTGGAAGAAACTGCGCGGCTTGAGCAGCTTAAGGCTCAGAGTGACAAGCTCTCGCGGCAGGGGTTAGCTCAAAGGGCAAGCTTGGCCGAGGTTGAGGTTCGCTTGGCCCAGACGGCGAATTTTAACGAGGCTGAGCTGAGGTCACAGGCGCTTGTCAGGGCTGCTAATGAAAAGAAGACAAGGCTGGCCTTCCTTGAAGAACGGATCAGGTCTTATGACGTACGCTCGTAGCTTGTAATATGTGTGCCTCCATGTATCCCTTCCTTTTTGGAATCAATAAAAGTAATTTTGTTTTGACTCCCTGTCGAATCTCCAACTTGTTTTATCTGCTGAATTGTCGTTTCCAAGTTGTATTGCAGCCACTTGAGAACATAGTCCTTGCTGGATTGAATAATGAGACTTGGCTATCTGCCGGTTCAGATGTCGCAATGACATAACCGATTGAGAAGCCACCAAGCTCAAGATTAGCCTTTATAGGGCTAAAAAGGGTAATACTTGTCTTTTGTAAATGTCAACAAGTATGGGTGAGACCTGTCTTTTGTAAATGTCAACAGGCTCAAGGTTGAGACTTGTCTTTTGTAAATGTCAACAAGCTCGAAATTGAGACTTGGCTGTCTGCTGGTTCAGAGGTCGCAATGACATAACCGATTGAGACGCCACCAAGCTCAAGGTTGGTGATACTTGTCTTTTGTAAATGTCAACAAGTATCGAGACCTGTCTTTTGTAAATGTCAACAGGCTCAAGGTTGAGACTTGTCTTTTGTAAATGTCAACAAGCTCGAAATTGAGACTTGGCTGTCTGCTGGTTCAGAGGTCGCAATGACATAACCGATTGAGACGCCACCAAGCTCAAGGTTGGTGATACTTGTCTTTTGTAAATGTCAACAAGTATCGAGACCTGTCTTTTATAAATGTCAACAGGCTCAAGGTTGAGACTTGTCTTTTGTAAATGTCAACAAGCTCGAAATTGAGACTTGGCTGTCTGCTGGTTCAGAGGTCGCAATGACATAACCGATTGAGACGCCACCAAGCTCAAGGTTGGTGATACTTGTCTTTTGTAAATGTCAACAAGTATCGAGACCTGTCTTTTGTAAATGTCAACAGGCTCAAGGTTGAGACTTGTCTTTTGTAAATGTCAACAAGCTCGAAATTGAGACTTGGCTGTCTGCTGGTTCAGAGGTCGCAATGACATAACCGATTGAGACGCCACCAAGCTCAAGGTTGGTGATACTTGTCTTTTGTAAATGTCAACAAGTATCGAGACCTGTCTTTTGTAAATGTCAACAGGCTCAAGGTTGAGACTTGTCTTTTGTAAATGTCAACAAGCTCGAAATTGAGACTTGGCTGTCTGCTGGTTCAGAGGTCGCAATGACATAACCGATTGAGACGCCACCAAGCTCAAGGTTGGTGATACTTGTCTTTTGTAAATGTCAACAAGTATCGAGACCTGTCTTTTGTAAATGTCAACAGGCTCAAGGTTGTAATGGAATTTGGGAAAAGGTCTCGTTTTCACGGGGAGGAACGAGAGAATCACTGTCATAGGTTTAATGTTAACGTAACAGCGAAATGTATATGTGGTCTTACCATTCTATGAATGAGAATTGGTAAGTGATTTTGGAGGTCTCGTTTTTACGGGGAGAAACGAGAGAATCACTGTCATAGGTTTAATGTTAACGTAACAGTGAAATGTATATGTGGTCTTACCATTCTATGAATGAGAATTGGTAAGTGATTTTGGAGAGGGAATCAAATGGGAACAGGTCCCTTAGGATTTTTAGCAAATCCTCAGCTGTCAACGGGTTTGATATGCATTTACCAACTACCGTTTGAGTCGGGCTGGCCATGTTATTCCCCTCAGCATGATGAGTTGTCGAGGACTTATGTTGGGCTTAAAGGCCAACATTTTCCTCTATCCTTAATCGTTAAGGATGTTGGATCATTTGGTTAGCATATGTGTAACCTTGATTCTCCTTTGGGAGAACCGTGTATGACCAGGTTCCTACTGGTTTATGGTTGCGATCTCGCTTGGAGGAAGAGAAAGGCTCTCTTTGCATGTACCTTGGATATGAAGGTCTTGATCAGAGGTGTGGTGTTAACTTGATCGTAAGAAGGGTCCTTAATCAAGGATAATACTTCTTTAAGAATTTGCCATTGATCGCATCATGTGTAAATTGACATCTGAAGTCATAAGGCGGTATGCTCCGTTTGAATAGACTGTTTCTATTACAAACGGTCCTTCCCATTTAGGCTGAAATTTGCCTTTGGTCTTGTGCGTCATAATCATCGGTCGTCTGACGGCTAAAACCAAATCTCCTTTCTGGAAGACTCTTTGTTTGACCTTCTTATTGAAGGCTTTTGAGATTCGAGCTTGATACAGCTCGATGTGTTGCTGAGCTTGTAGTCGCTTCTCATCTAGGGCTTCGAGCTCTTGAAGACGCAACCGATCATTGTCCTCTGATGTGATCCTAGTCATTAGAGCGACTCGCAATGATGGCATCTGGATTTCCAACGGGATGACTGCTTCACACCCGTACACTAGGGAAAAAGGTGTATTATCTGTCGGTGTCCGAACCGTGATTCGGTAGGCCCAAAGACATTCACCAAGCTTTTCGTCCCAATCTCGCTTATTCGAGGAGATGAACTTCTTGAGTAGCTTGATGATTGTTTTGTTGAATGCTTCCGCCAAGCCGTTAGCGGCGGGATTATAGGCAGTTGAAGCCACATTCTGAATTCGGTATTTATCGCAGAATCGATAGAATACCTGGCTTATGAATTGGGGACCATTGTCATGGATGATCCGCTTTGGGACACCAAATCGATGAATGACATGGTGTTTGATGAAATTAACCACGTTAGAGGTTTTGACTTCAACCAGTGGTATAGCTTCCGCCCACTTTGAAAAGTAATCGGTTATTGCCAAGATAAATCGGTGACCCCTTGTCGAAGAAGGGCTGATTGGTCATAGACGTCGATTTCCCATGCTTCGAACGGCCATGAAGCAACAGTTGGGTGGAGCAACTCCGAAGGCTGGTATATGAAGTCCGCATGAATCTGACATGCTTTACACCTTCGTACGTATTGGATGGCATCGGCTATCATGGTTGGCCAATAATATCCAAGCCTATGCAACCTGTCTTTGAGCTTTGGACCTGGCTGATGAGCTCCGCCGATGCCGTCGTGTGCTTCTTTAAGCACTTCCTGTGCCTCTGAATCAGAAAGGAACGGAGGAGGACACCGTCATAAGAACGACGATAAATTGTCTTCAGAGTTGGATCGTAGTAGAAACGGAGAGACTTTCGTCTGATAGATGCCGCTTCTTTAGGATCGTCTGGCAGCAGACCATGTAAAGCATAGTCGATGAGAGGAAATCGCCAATCTCTCGGCTCAAGATCCATGGAGACATTATAGACTTCTCGGGTTCTTAACATATGCTTAGAGCATACAAGGTGTCGAGTTGCCACTGTGAGGTGATACTCGGTGTCGGCTGGCAAGGCTAGTGTTGTTGCTAATGCAGCAAGAGAGTCCGCCTTGATATTTTGAGATCGAGACATGTGCCCGATGTAGAAGCCTTCAAATAGATTAGCCAATTCGATGGCTGTGTGGTAATAAGGCACCAAATCCTCGTGGCGAACTTCATATTCGCCTTTAACCTGATTGATAATCAGTTTTGAATCGCCGTAGGCTTCGAGGTAGCGTACCCCCATTCCGTGGGCGAGCTGAAGGCCAATGAGCAGAGCATTATATTCCGCTACATTGTTGGAGCATGATTCCGTCAGAGAGAATGCTCTAAGAAGGACGTGATTCTGCGGAGAGATAAACACAACCCCACGCTGGCGAAGATCCTGCCCTTAGGACCTATTCGTGATGCCCCATCGAAGAACATATGCCACACTTCTTCCTCTGAGGTTGTATTAGACTCGAAGGCTTCATCTGGGATATCTTCGTGAAGTTTTGAGTTTTCCGGAACTGGATGAGCAGCCAAGAACTCTGCAGGGGCCTGGCCTTTAACCGCCTTCTGTGGGGTAAAGATCATGTCGTATTGAGACAAAGAAGCGCCCATTTAGCTAATCTTGAGTTCAATGATCCTGGTTTCGTCATGAGAAGACGCAAAGGATTTACTCTGGAGATGACATGTATGGTTTGGCCAACCAAATAATGTCGTGTCTTCTGAACGGCAAAGACAAGAGCTAAGCACTCCTTCTCGATAGGATTATAGCGAGATTTCACCCCTATCAGAGTCCAGCTCAGATAATAAATGACCTGCTCGTGACCATTGTCGTCCTTTTGAGCAAGGAGGGCACCAAGAGAATGGTCCATAGCTTTTACATAAAGCAAGAATGGTTTCCCCGATGTGGGGGCCACTAAGACTGGAGGTTTTGTGAGATATCTCTTGATGTGTTGATAAGCTTCCTGACAAGCTTGATCCAATACGAAGGAAGCACCCTTTTTCATGAGTCGGGTGAACGGTTGACAGCGGCCTGAGAGATTTGCGATGAATCTTCTGATATAAGCCAGTCTGCCGTGCAAGCCTCTAAGCTATTTGAGATTCCTCGGTGGATGCATGCTCTGAATGGCTTTGACTTTGTCTGGGTCTAGATGAATCCCTTTTGATGTGACAATAAACCCAAGGAACTTGCCACTTGACACTCCCAAGAAGGATTTTGTCGGGTTCATTTTCAGTTGATGAGCCTGCATTATGTCGAACATTGTCTTCAAGTCACGAAGATGGTCATTCTTATTGGGGCTTTTGACAGCAATGTCGTCGACATAGCATTCTACCATTTTTCGGAGATGATCGCGGAAGATTGTACTCATCGCCCGCTGATAGGTTGCTCCGGCGTTCTTCAGTCCGAAAGGCATCACAGTGTAGCAGTATACCCCCAATGGTGTTCGGAACGAAGTATGCTTCTCGTCGTCGGGATACATCTTAATCTGGTTGTACCCTGAAAAGCCGTCCATGAAAGACATTCTTTCGAATCCACAGGTATTGTCAATCATGACATCTGTGATGGGCAGTGGGAATTCGTCTTTAGGACAGGCTGTATTGAGATCACGATAGTCGATGCAGATCCGTATCTTCCCGTTCTTCTTGAGGACGGGAACGATATTAGCAACCCAATATGGATGTTGTTCCTCCCGAATGAAGCCACATGCAATGAGCTTATGGACTTCGGCCTCAATAGCTTCCATAATGTTTGGGCGAAACCGACGTTGTTGCTGCTTGACTGGCTTGGCGTCGGGCTTGATGTTCAGACGGTGCATGGCGACTTGTGGATCGAGTCCGGGCATGTCTTCGTAGCTCCATGCGAAGACGTCTATATACTCCTTTACGAGTATTATCAATTCTTCCTTTTCTGTAAGTGATAAGCTTTCACTTATAAAGATGGGCTTAGGGTGGTCTCGTCAGATGTTTGTCTTCCCCTGCGTAACTCTCGTCCTCTTCCGGTCATGTTGACGGATGCAGAGGGTGGATCTCGCGAGACGCTCCTTTTGCGATGCTTCATCGGGGCTTGTACCGACAGCCGTCAAAAACTGATCGCCGGCCTGGAGAAGTGGCGAAGATTGGTGCTAGCCGGCAATGGACCGAGTGGACTGTCACCAACTGACATCCCACTTGTTGACAACAGGAGGAAGAGGTTTGTTTATTTGTCAACAATTCTCGCAAATCAGACCCGCTTGGGCCTAAACAATCCAGCGCAGAGGCTCTTTTGGATCGTACATAGGACAATTCCTGCTCCTTTATCCCCGCAGAAGGGATTAGCACCGAATAGTGCTTCAGTTCTAGCTTCGCCACCAGGCGCGAGCTTAGTGCTTGACGAACTGGAGAGAGGAGCACGCTGTGGTGCTTTACCCACTATGCTACTGCGAAGGCGATTAGCCTTAGATAGTACTTTGGTTCTAGCTTCACGGCCATGAACCCTACGCGTACGCTGTGGTACAGTAGCTTCGCTCATGAGAACGAGGTCGGCGCAAGGTGTTGCTGCTCTTGAATTGGGCGACGGTATGATTGCCGTCGTGACTTCGCGGCTGGCAGCATTGTTGGAGCAGACAGGCATCTTGCCTTTTTCTTCGCGAGAGAGGCGCGGTTTTGGCGTAGCTACGCCTGAGGCTTTGCCCAGAGACTTCTGTTTAGGCCTCCACATCCGCTTTGGCAGAGGATACTTAGGTTCGCAAGGAACCTGATTAGCCACACGCGAGGCTGAAGGGTGTTGGCAGAATTCTGCTTCTGGTTTCTGTTCTGAAACCTTAGCCGGGGAGACCTTCCTATGCTTCCGTGCTCGAAGCATTAGACCACCCCCAGAGAGGACTTCTTCAAATCTTCCTTGGTCGAATTGAACGATCAGGTTCTCGAAAATGAAGGACTTGGACTACGGGCGTGCTTCCTTGTTGCGCCAGAGAACCGCAGTAGGTTCGCAAAGAACCTTTTCTGTCTCCGCAGAGACTTTCCTTGAAGATTTAGCCAGAGAGGATCTGGATGCACCGGCTTTTCTGAATTCAGAGTTAGACCCGAAAGTCTGTTCGTCGCATTGCGACACTTGATTCTCGGCAGTGGAGAATTCCCTCCCCAGCGGAGTCGCCATCTTGTTTTCCATTTATTTGCAAAGGAAAAACTTACAATAAAAAGGGTTGAGGAGCTAAATTACAAGTATTCTAAAAGATTACAAGTAGATCTCCTCAGAGATTCTGGAGAAGTGTGCCGATAGGAGTCTGGTCAGCGCGCGACCACTTTGTCCCTTTGACGATGCGAGCGATGAGATTCCCTTCTCGCCTGGTTCGGGGAATCAGAGAACAGAAGGTTGGTAGAACCCTCTTGCTACTTCTCAAAACCTGCCTTCAATTAGGAATTCCTTCTCGCCTGGTTCCGGAGATTCCTTGAGAAGAAGGTATTAGGGTATCAGTACCCTGATTAGAGGAGTAATTCTCTAAAAGTCTCTGAATTCTTGTGTGCACGGTGCGTTGTGAAGAAGTCTCTGCTTGTGGAGTCCCCTCTCTCTCTCTTTCAGAAGTCGTCCTTGCGCATGTGTGTGGTCTCTACTTCTGGAGGTCTTCTCTCCTTGTGCCCCTGGTGGGCTATTTATAGGGAGAGCAGGGGTATAATTGTCCCTTGAAAATATGAAAACAGATTGAATCAAATCTGTTTAAATCTGGAAAGTAGCCTTGCTGCGAGGCTAGGATCAGCTTCTGCGAAGCTAGAAATGGCAGGTCGGTTGATCCTCTTGAACTGTTTTGATCCTTTCCATATCGTTGGAGGATTTCCCCTGATCTTCTTACTCGTTTTAGAAGAGTCAAGAGATTGCGGCAATCAACTGCCAAATTTAATCTCAGATTTGATCTTGATTGGATTTGATCTCAATCCTGATTAGATTTGATCTCATCTGGAGATTTAATTGGTCAAAGGTTGACCATATCAGAGCCGCAGCGGCGCTGTCCGCTTTGAACTCACAGCGGAGCTGGAGGCAGTATCTGGCGAAGTCAGAAGAAAGCTCTTCGGCGGAGCTAGATGTCGTCTGTGGCGAAGCTACCGCATACCCTTTCTGCGCAATTGCGTGTGGCTTCAGGCGGAGCTGACTCTCTCTGCAGAGTTGCGCTTCAGCAGTTCAGGCGAAGCTATAAGTTAGCTTCCTGGCGGAGCTTTGAATGGCTTCAAGGCGAAGTTGGATGATCTTAGCCTCTCATGCGAGGCTATCCCTTTGGGCTCATGTGATGCTAAGTGCTAGCATCTTAGACCTGCTGAGGTCTGTTTAGAGACAATCCGGGCTCACTGTCTGCTTGCTGGATCAGTGGAGTCCAAGTTGCTTCCTTGTCCCTCGGAGATGGGTGAAAACTGGTCATCAGCTTGTCTGTCACTTGTCTTTTGTAAATGTCAACAAGTTTAGACATTGTTCGGGCCAGTAAGAATCTTGTCTTTTTTAAGTGTCAACAGCTTTATGACATATGATTTCTATGACACAATGATTACTCCAGACACACTCTAACTCTGTTACTCTGAGGGCAACTCAAGTTGTATGAACTCAAATGATGGCGACATCGGATATGTGGTATATAAATGAGGGTTTCCTTATTTGGATTATCCCCTTGACGTATCAATCTCGTGAATCTATAATCTGAACTTGTACAATTAGTTTTATCCATACTTGTATTTATTGCATGTTTATTTGTGCTTAAGCTCTCGACACCATTTTCTATTCATGTTTTTCGATTCAGATTTATCGATATACATGTATTTACTTGATTTCAGATTTACTATTGTTCCTCTAATTTTCATTTATGTTACTGGTCATTGTCTGTACTTGTATACCTGAATCACATCACTTGATCATGTACACGTGTGACTGCCTCAGCACACCAACTGGCTTTATCTTACATACTCGCTCGGTTGCTTTCTGACAACCCTGCATTCTCATGTCCTAATCCTAGAGTCTGGACCGTGGTGGTATTGTTGTAGCTGATCAGAGTGGCGCAGCGGAAGCGTGGATTATCAGTTGCCTATTCGGACCCTCTTTATTCCAGTCTTCCCTTGATCGGCTCGCAAGATTCTCATCTTGTTACTCGTGAGTACTTTCCCGTCTTTTTATATTACATGTCATGCCCTTTTCGCTTCTTGGTGATTTTATATTCTTGAGATATTATATCTTGCCCTGTGATAACTGTGTACTTATGTTATTATTACTGGAATATATATTACCACTGTGTTTCCATACTCTGATTCTTACCTGTAATGATGCTTAGCGTATATATGTGAGGGTATTTCCACCCTACGTATATACGTCGCAGTAACGTCTTCGTACCCATGGGATCGGGGCGTTACACATTTCCAGTGGGATTTTGATCTTTGAGCTCCAGTAGGGTATGTTGGGTTGTCGTAATTGGCCGTAATTCGTACGTTGTAATTGGTAAACTCTTTTACGGTTGTAAATGAGTTACATGCATGTAAGTTTTACAGTGTTTGGTTGGTAATGTAAAGTTGTAAGTGGGAAAGTGTATTGTGTTTTACGGTGTTTGATTGTCATAATGTGAAAGTCGTAAGTGGACAAGTTGACCATAAAATTAACTACTTGGTGATTAAGAAATTTTAAATATTAAATAAATACTAAAAAAACTAAATATTAAAAAATTAATATTAATATAAAATAATACAAATTTGCATGACCGCAAAATAAATTGTAAGTGGGTTGTAAGTGAGTGATAATTGGATTGCAAATTAGTGGTAATTAGGTTGCATGCCTTTTACGAATCACGGTCCTAACAAACACTGTAGTTGTAATTGAGTTGTAAGTTATTTACAAATTACGGCCTTTTACAGCTTTTTACGCGAAACAAATAGCCCCGTAGCTTTGCTCAACAATCTTCGTGATCTTGTCACGGAAGCAAAGATTTCACTCAGATACACCAACTCAAGTGGTTCAGAACTTGCAGTAAAAATATTATCATTATTATTTGTATCTTCTACAAAAGTTAGATACGATTATGTTCTAATGGGACATATATTTATGTAGGAGGAAGAAGAGTAATTAAATTGAAAATTTCGCAATACCTTTAGAGGGTTGAAACACCAAACTTTATTGTGATTTCTCTTGTTATAAATGTAAAAATTGTTGGCTCAGAGGCCTTCCACTCTAGTTTTGATGATGATTAACTCATGTAGTTATAGTTACTAATAATCTTGTGATATTTAGTTTCAGATATTTGATCAAGTTATTAGTAGGTGATTGGCTTCAACAAAGGTGTTTGGAGCCTTCACATGGTGATTCAAGAGCTCGAGCGTAAAGTTCACATCTAGCACTCGGTTGGAGTCAAGCTCGGGGGATCACGTTTGGATCGAGTCGGCTTGAAGACGGAATTCGTCAAGAAGGTTTCGGTTTGTTTTTAGTTTAAGATTGTTTAGATCTATGTAAAGATTAGATATTATGATATGCTCAAGTTCACAACACACACACTAATTTAAAGTTTCATGTTTTGATTTTCGGTTTTTGGTTTAACCGATCTTGGTTTTCATGAATAGATAGAATCAAAACAAGTTTACATGGTTTAATGTATATTAGATTTGATCTATATACGTATATGCTTCATCTATTTAGAAAAACTTATTTTGATAAACATATTCATGTGTTTGAAATTTTGTATTTAGACAAAACCTATTTTTGAATTTAATGTCAAAAACATAGATATAATACCTTTCATGTATATTGGATTCTATCCATATACAACATGCTTAAAAGTTGTTTCAATATCATGTTTTTGTATTTACATGTGTTTTGGAAAAATCGGATTTCCATTTTAAAAATTCAAGTTTTGGAAAATACAGTTTTGGTTTAAGGTAAAATTTTCATGTCACAAAAATGGTTCAAAATGTTTGTAACATGTTTTGATTTTTACTCAAACATGTTTGTATATCATAGTATTATACTGAACTGATTTTTGTAGAATTTATGTGGAATTATGGGATTATATTAAAGATAAAAACCTAAGTTTTTAAGTCCCAAATTAGCTGACTGGCTTACTGCCGGTCAACCGGACCGGTCGACCGTAGCAGTAGTCGGTCGACCGGTGCGGTCGACCGACGTGCACAAGCGTGCACGCCAGCATTAGGCTGGTAGCCGGTCGACCGGGACGGTCGACCGTCTAGAGAGCTCTGCTCTCTGGAAATGGCGGCAGAGAGCTCTGCTCTCTATATCCAGTCTCGGTCGACCGAGCCGGTCGACCGCTGAGCTCAACGGTTAAAAATATGACCGTTGGCCGGTCGACCGCCCCGGTCGACCGGAGGGCAAAATTTCCCTTTTTCAGCTGCCAACGGGCAGATTTTCAAATGGGTTATAAATACCTCATTTGGAGTAGTGTTTTGATAAGATTTCTAAGAGCCAAAATTCCTATACTTTCTAGCGTTTATATACAAGTTTTCAAAAGAGTTTTTAAGCCAAAAGATTTATCTTTTATTTGTTTTCAAGGGTTGAAAAATTCAAAAAAAAATAGAGATTTGGGATATTTGTTTTGTTCTTCATTCTACATCTATTCTAGTTATTTTCCCAAGTATTTTCTTTACTATTTGATTTTCAAACACCTTGATTTCTCACACTTGAGCTATCTATCTATCCTATCTATTAGGATCTTTGTTTTGTGAGAAAGAGTTGTTTGTGGTCTTTTGAGATCACCAAGTTATAACCTTCCATCATTGTGATATCCCCTAGTGAGAGGTGATAGTGTTGATATCCCTCAAGTGTGAGGTGATTGTGGAAGTGGTGATTGGCTCCCTCTAGTGAGAGGTGGAGATTGTGTTGAAATCCCTCAAGTGTGAGGTGATTATTGTTGTTGTTTGGCTTTGTGCCTATCCCTCATTTGTGAGGTGATTGAGTTGGTTTGTGCCTTGCCTCTAAGTGTAGAGGTTGTATTGTTGGAGAGAGGAGTTGTGTACTCCCGAATTGTATTTGCCCAAAATCCTCAGTGGAGGTTCCCTGTGTGGGAAGTCCTGTGTGGACAAGTTAGTGGAAATCCTTCTGTGTGAAGGCGGGGACGTAGAGCTGTGTGCTCGAACCTCGAAACATATCTCGGTGTTTGTGTTTGATCCACTTACTCTAACTCTCTCTCTCTTACATTGTGCATTGATTCATATTGTCATATCATATACATGCTTGTGTTTGTGTGTGTGTGTCATACTTGTGTTAACCAAGAGAGCTTCATATAGCACCTCAACTCTTATTCAGAGGAATCAAGAGGAGTTAGTCCAGAGCCCTTCACGGGAATTCGGCTACACTCTTTGGTTACACTTTGCAATTAAGTGTTTAATTCCGCATTATTTGTCCTAGATTAGCCTTACACCTATTCACCCCCCTCTAAGTGTACTTTCAAAAATATCTCGTGGGTATATGTAAATATTAATGTGATTTTTATACACTTTCAAAGTTCTATACCATGTTTTATAATATTTATCTAAGATTTTTTTATAACTCTTCTGAAAATTCCGAAAAAAATTATTATTAATTATCTAGATTTATTTTTTTTTTTTTTTTTTTTTTTTTTACTGAAAACTCACTTTCTCTACCAAAGAGACATGCCATAGTAGAGATGGGCACATAATAGTATTTAAAGACCAACAACTTTCACAATGCGCTATGTACACAACAGGGCCTCACAACAGAACGACAACAACAACAGAAACCATCAGCTCTGATACCATGTGAAAGACGACAATGACAACAGAAATCATAGATTCTGATACCATGTGAAAATCACACTTTCTCTGCAGAACACACGTGCCTTAGTAGAGGTGGGCACACAATAGTATTTAAAAACCAACAACTTTCACAACGCAGCCGATGTGAGACTAGACAACGACATAACTCAACACCCGCCCGTAGGCCCAACTCGGTGCGTTACGTACACAGAGGAGCCCCACATCGGAACTATAACAACAACAGAAACCATCAGCTCTGATACCACGTGAAAATCTCACTTTCTATACGAAAGATACATGCCTTAGTAGAGAAGGATACACAAGTATTTAAAGACCAACAACTTTCACAACACAGCGAGACTAAACGACACAACTCAACAAAGATGTTAAATTAAATTGTTCTCTCATACTTTTCACATAAGCCCCTTATAAATTAAGTTTAATTTTAAGAGAAACCAACTGAGGCATCCTGTCAATGTGAAAATCAACCTGATCAAGCAAAATCTCTCTTTCTGATCATTTTCTTTTTCGAATATTAGCTTACCGAGCTCATGTCATGCACTTTTTAAGAGAGAGACCTGGTAAGTAATAATACTAAGTATAAATTAATATAAATTGTCTAAAAATTTAATAGTTAAATAGTTTATGTTAAAGAGATATAAAATGAAGAGTTATAATAAAATAATATATATAAGGATTATTTAGATATATATTCTCAAATTTTTAGTATTTATAAATTTATCTCTCAAATAATTAATATTAAAAATTTACTCTCGAAATCTTGTAGGTCTTAATAACTTATCCCTCCAGCTAGATTTTAAATGAAATAAGAGTATTTTTCCAATTATGCACTTCTACTTTTTTCTTCATTTTTTCTGTATGATCCAAACACAAATTCTATTAAAATCAAAATTCTTAATTTTCTGCTCCTTCATTCTTCTAAATTTATTTGACTTTTTTTTTCCCATATAAGAGAGGAGTGGTTTTTCTGGGGTAGGCAAAATGCTGCCCAGTCTTCTCTCTCTCTTCAGCCATGAAGTTTGTACTATATAGTGTGAACACAAATATTCCATAATACAAGACAATGAACTGCATATCATTGTCATTCTCATCAGCATATTAGTGTGTCATGCACAATTGGGCAGCACAAAAAGGCCAAGAAAGAAAGCCAACAAGCAACTCCTTTGAGAGAATATTTCAACTCTTTTCAAAGCTTCATGATTTGGAATTTTGCTTCTCAAAACGTGCAACTATTACTATAATTTTTTCTAATTATTTAGACTTCTTGATTTGATTGCCATATATTTTTTGTTGTAGCCCCCATCATTTATGTGGCTCTTTTGTCTTTTATCTTATATGGAAGGGACATGTAAGTTGAGGATGAGAGTGAGTTGTGAGAAGTCTCAAGTTTAAATTTGATTATAATATAATATTAAAAAATAGTTCTAATTACTATCTAGTTTAATAAAACTTTTGGTCCAACTTTAATTTTTCTTTTTTCTTTTCTTAAGATTAAGGATTATCATTTGCTTCTATTCTTAAAAGATTTTCTTTTATCCCTCTACATTCTCTTTTGCAGTATCAGTTTTGATGTTGTATAGTTTTTGGCTTACCGTCTTTCTCCCATGACAAAATATTTCAACAAACATTGAAAAAAGCAGTACTCTCTTCGTCCGGGAATAATAGTACTCTGTTTTTGATCAAAATTTTGTCTCAAATTAGTCGCCTATTCTGAATCTCAATACTATTTTTACAATTCCCAATGCTACTTTTATCATTCTCAATATATATTTTGTCATTCCTGTTACAAATTTTATCATTCTCAATATAATTTGATCATTCTCAATACTACTTTCATCATTCCCAATACTACTTTTACCATTCAAACTTCAACTCTCTATAAACTCTTAATTTTCGTGTCCGGTCAAAAAAATCTAGTTGGTGTTATTTACACCATCTCCTAGCTAATATTACCAAGTATATTTTATCACTTAAATATGATTATATAATGCAAAATGCTATTTGTACTACTTACATTGTACTACTATATAGAGTGACATGTAGGGTCATGTGGATCATACTTGGGTCTAGTGTGACCTATATGATCCCACACTGTATAAAATAGTATAATATAGCGTAGAGGAGTAGTTCAAATAACACTATTCTTCTGTAATTCAACAAGTGGATCATAACTCCTGTTTCCAATAATGGGCCTTTGTGTAGGGTTGTGTCCCACTGAAATATCTTGCGGCTATCAGTGCTTCAATATGTTTCAACAAACACTGAAATTCTCCAACAACTTGATGACATGTGTCCTTTCCTAGGGTTTCTGCAAATGAATTATATGTTTGGTGTTGTAGCTGAGTTTGCTGATTTCTAGATATAAAGGGCATGCTTGGGTGTACCCAGTGTGAACACAGAGTGCATAGAGAATATTTCTGGTGTGAAGGATAAGTAAACCAAGAGAATTCCTCATAAACTTACAGGACTTGCCATCTTCATCTCATTTATATAAATAAAATATATTCCAAGTCTATGGACAGCATTTGTTTACTTGTTCATGCCTTCATAAAAATCTTAGGTTTGGTGTGATGCAATCCTAGACAAATAAGCTCCTTCCAAGTAAGTTATTTTGAAAGTTTTATGTGCACACACCACCTCACCAATTTGAATATGAGATTATCAATAAAAACAAGCAAAAAAAACTAAACAACCAATCTAAAGTCCAAACAAAGGCCCAAATGAAAGAAAGAGGGTGGTCCCCACTTATCCATCCTCCCAAGTGGGCCCCCACCAAATCCAAAACCCTATATATACCCCTCTATGTTGGAGTGTGCCTTCCACACACCCAAGTAAAATGGCAAACCAAGAAGAGCTCCAACTTGTGGAAACAATCACTTCTCTCTACAACTCAATCTCAAACCTCCCCTCCCTCTCTCCATCCCCACAAGTGAACCACCTCTTCACAAAACTAGTCCACACTTGCATCCCCCCTTCCACCATCACCATCTCCTCCCTCACCGAAGAAGCCCGGGCGATGCGCGCCAGCCTGATCGGGCTCTGCGGCGAGGCCGAGGGCCTCCTTGAGTCCCACTACTCCTCCCTCATCTCATCCCAAGATCAGCCATTGAAGAGCTTGACTCTGTTCCCTTACTACTCTAACTATGTCCAGTTGACACAATTGGAGTTCAGTCTCCTCTCACCACATGTGACTACTAGGACTCCCTCTCAAGTGGCCTTTGTCGGGTCGGGTCCGCTGCCTCTCTCGTCCATTATTCTCGCGACCCAGTACTTAACGGGTGCGGTTTTTCATAACTATGATTTGGACCCGAATGCGAATGAGAAGGCTGCCAAGTTGGTGGAGTCGGATCCGGGTCTGGCTTCACGGGTCGGGTTTCGGACGGAGGATATCATGGGGGTGAAGCGGGTGCTGAGCAGGTTTAATTCTTACCCCCTCAAATTTGAATGAATTTTTTTTGGTACCCGTATTCTATTTTTAGTCTGTAATTTATAATTTTTCTAGAGAGTATTTTGGTATAACTTGAAAAGTTAGTAGTAAAAAAAAATAAAATTACAACGCTATTGAGATTTGACTCAGCGGTAAAAAGATGAAAATTAAGTCATTTCGGTCACATCACAGAGGAACACATAAATGAATCCACGGATTTAAAAGAAATTCTGAAAGAAAAGCAAGGATTTAGATGAGAATACTTTTTAAAGATTACATTTGTAATTTGAGGGGTGAAAACATTTACCATTATTACAGAAATAGTTACTTTTTTGGGAATAATTACAGAACTAGTTATTAATTTTAATTTCTATTGGGTGATTGGGAGGTGGCCTTTTTGAATTCCAAGGGTTGCACCTTCCCACAGATGGTGACTTCCATTGTGAGACCTCTCTCTTCTCGATTATGAACTCTGTTTACTGGGAAAATGAACCTCGGAAAAGTACTGATGTGGCATGAGCTGATTGGGCCACATTTTACTCTCCTAGTCTTTATAACTTAAATTATTTGATAAAGGCATGAGGAAAATTACATTTTTCAAACGGAATCTTTGATCCTTATAAATTGTTTATTACATTAATGCGAGTAGCAATGATTGCAATTTGTCGTTTGCACTGATACCAACAAATTTGCTGTCCACCCCGATTGGATGAAAAACTATTTGAGAAAACTGAGAATAGAATCCACTTGATCTGCTTTTTAGAAAAATTTATTGGTATGTCTAACATCGTCCGTTTCTATCGTTTTTGCAGAAAAATAGATATGGAGATTTCGCTGACGTTTTGACAACGTCGGCACTCTTTTTCTAGTGTTTTGATTTTTCAAACAAACATAATTTTATAAAGAGAGGAACTGACAATGGCCACCTTTTCTCAGCTTTTTGGCCATCCAAACATGGCCTTATGTTAATATCCTTATCTTATTTCAGGTACGATGTGATATTTTTGGCGGCACTGGTGGGGATGGGACAAGAAGAGAAGCGAGGTGTGATCGAGCATGTGGTGAGGCACATGACGCCCGGGGCACTCTTGGTAGTGAGGAGCGCTCACGGGGCACGCACATTCTTGTACCCGGTGGTGGAGCCAGAGGATCTAAAAGGGTTTGACGTGCTCTCTGTGTACCATCCCGAGGACGAGGTGATCAACTCGGTGATCGTGGCGAGGAAGAAGAGGATGGTCATGGCTTGCAAGTGTTGTGAGCCCTTGGTTAATCACCTTGGCCATGGGAGCTTGGTGGAGGAGCTTGCAATTGAAGGGAAGCCTTCTTGATTAGAGAGTGGTTTAAGCTCCTAATGGGAATTGCTTATTAACAAAATGTATTTGTGCTCTTGAACTTTCAAATGTACTAATAATGGTGTGGTCCTATGTTACATCAAGTAAAATTGCTTTTGTCTTCATAGAACTTATATGTACTAATTTACTGTTTTTCTTCAAGTTTAGAACCATGTACTTAAATTTAAATTTAATTGAAGTGAAACTTGGGGTTTAAAGTTTTGCTTCCTGTTTGATTTTTTAGTTCTGGATTAAGTTCAGGCTGGCCCTTATCCTGGGACTCCCCTGCTTGCTAGTTGTTTCTGTCCTTCAACTTGCAAAGTTACAAGTTGAGAATTTCAAGACGAGCAATTGTTAGACCCAACACAAAACAAACAAACAGAACTGAAACTTATCTCTCTGGGGCCTCCAACAGAGTGTTTGATAAGCAAATGATATAAACAATGTCAGTTATAAATGACAAGATGACAGAACTTTGATGTAGTAACCTGCAGAAATTATCTGCAAACACATGGAGATCATAAAGAGAAACCAAGATCAGAAACTACAAACAGAGAGGAGCTGCCATCTTAATTCACAATGCAGCTCCAAAGCCACAAACCTCATTAACTGATTCACAAGTACAAAAATAGCAGGTGCAATTAGCCAAGTTCATCCAGTTACAGATGCTACACAAGCTGTCAATAAATACATACAAACACCAGTAATTTGATCGTGGAAACAGCATTTACAAGATCATATGAGAATGATCGATAGAGAACATATATGAATTGCTTATGTAGTTCCTGGTCCAATCATGCCGGTGTCAAAGTACAACGTGGTGCCACTCGACCCGCCACTTACTCCCTCCATGAGGGCGAACCTCATGTCCTCGGAGGGCTTCCAGTGTCTCTTCCTTTGGTTTATGAACCAGTTGTTTATCTGCTTCTGGTCGAGACCTGTCATTTCCGCGAGCTTTGCCTTTTCATCTTCCTGAAACAAAAAATTCCTTAAATTTACCGGTTATATAACGAGAACAAGTGGTTTATGGATTACCGTTGGATAGGGCCATCGGTAGTGAGTGTTCCACCAGTCTAACAGTGTCAATCTCGCGTCCTTCGGCAGCTTCCCTTTCTTCCGCTTCTTCATGAATTCCTTGCGTAGACTGCTCAGGTAACCGCTGTACTTTTTAAGGAGCATTTCCTTCAGTTCATGGTCAGCTACCCGTGAACTGCTGTCCTGGGCTTCTGATGTTTCAACATCCCCGTAGCTAAGCTCCTCTTCAGAGGATCCTACAGCTTCATCTGAACAAAATCCACAATAAGAATCAGAACCACTGCCTTAGAGCTTAGCCTAAAATTAGGGCCTCAATACAAAAACTAAATATTAAGGGCCTTGATACTGAAGCATTTGGCAATAACAGATTCAACAAAATAGTGGCCCAACTAAATAAAGATGGGCCATATGCTCCACTATCAAAAATAATATCGGCCGTATAAAAAACAAGACAGAAAGCCTAGAACACAGAATTACCATGGCAGGAAAAACTGATATATAGGAGACTGGAATTTGAAATTAAACAATTCAAAAAGAACTACTTTGCCATTAGCTCCTACTGTAACTAGGGAACCTTGTCCAGCCTACTACAGGTATCATCCTCGCCGTGTAATTGCACATCCATCAACATAGCAGTGACAAATCTTTTTAACTTCCATGACAGGTGCACAGGGTCTTCTCCCACCTAGTTCCTAACCCTCGCAACTATAAGCGTGTTCATGAATGCATATCTGCGGGTAATCTTAGAAATAGAGCATAGCAGTTAGCACAAGCACATCCAAGGTGAGCTAAAGAAACCATAACCATTGAAAACACAAGGTCGCACGAGCATGCCCAAAGGTAGGGTTGAGAAATACTTGGTGTGAAAAAATTGACCCCATACATGCAACTTATAAGTCTTACATCTTAAATAATTAGAGTTCTATTATTTTGCTCCAAGTAACAAAAAGGTAGAAACACATGAGCCTAGAACTATCCCAGCTTCAATCTAGGGCCCAACTACGAAGGTCCTCCTGAATCTGAACTCTATACTTTTGGACCATAATTATCACAATGGCCAGGCCCTTTTTGCTCCACCAAAAACAATACACCATAATTTATGGGCCATCCTATTGGACTTCAGGCAGCCTGACCAATTACTAGCACTAGAACCATTTTGACACTATTCAGTGCATATTTCTCAGTTAAATTGGAGATAGAATCATAAAGGTAGGTCATCTAAGTCAAATTTTCTAGAAACAATAAAACTAGATGATGCAATTCAGGGATGAAAAGGAACATAACCAGTTGGCAATTCAAGATAGCCTGAAATTAAACAATTCAGCCAAACAAAATCATCCAAAAGAGTGGCTCGTGCACACAAAAAAGAGAAGAAGCACTGTGAGTGTGCAGCATATTATGAAGGCTAAAATGCATCTCAATTGGGAAACAGTTTTCCTAGAATCCTCTGTTTCATGGTTAACAATTCAGAACAAAAAGAAATCCATAAACTCCCTTGCACATCCTGTTGGCCCAAAAAGGCCTTCCACCCTAGTTTTGATGATGATTAACTCATGTAGTTATGTTTACTAATAATCTTGTGTTGTTTAAGTTTCAGATCTTTAACCAAGATATTAGTTGGTGATTAGCTTCAACAAGGAGTTTAGAAGCTTTTCATAGTGATTCCAGGGCCAAAGCTTCAAGATCACACATTGCCTAGCCCATGGATGGAGGTTTGGGAGCAAGTCAACTTGAAGATGGAAGATCATCAAGAAGACTTAGGTATCCTAGTTTAGATAGTGTGTTTAGATCCATTTGTAAAGCTTAGTATAGTTGATATGCTCAAGTGCACAATACACATACGATTTATATTTGGATTTGGTTTTCATGAATAATAGTTCAAAACAAGTTTAATTTGTTTATATGTATATAGATGTATTCTAGTTATACATACATGCTTAAACATCTTAAACAAACTTATTTTGACTTTCCTATTCATGTGTTGAAAAATCAAGTTTGATATAAATACAAGTTTTGTTTTTGATAAAATTTGCAAGACTCAAAAATGAATTGATATGTTTGATATATGTCTTGAAATTTTTATCACTTGTTTGTGTTTCAATATAAAATGTTAAAACAAGTTTTGTGGATTTTTAGAAGACTTTAAAGGATTTTTTAAAATATTTTTAACCTGTTTTTCTGACCCAGTTTTCTGTTCCAGGCTTCAACCAGTCGACTAAGTCAACTGACCAAGTCGACTAGGATTAAGTCGGTCGACCGACGTGCACAAATCTGTGCACGTTTGGCAGCTTTGGGACGGTCGACCGGGACGGTCGACCGGGCTGAGAGCAGTGCTCTCTGTTTGTTTGGGTCGACCGGGCCGGTCGACCGTGGTTGCCCAACGGTCACATTTCTGACCGTTGGCGGTCGACCGGGCCGGTCGACCGTCAGCCTGTCAGGCTGCCACATCAGCCTAACGGCTAGTTTTCTGATGGGCCTATATAAACCCATCTCTTTGGGTTTTTGGCCAAGGTTTTTAGAGACAAAATTTCCAAACTTTCTCTATTATTTTAAAAGAGTTTTAAAAAGAGTTTTGTGCTTTAAACTTCCAATCTTTATTGTTTGGGTTTTTGAAAAATCAAAGAAAACTAGGTTTTGGGATTTTGATTTGATCCTTCATTTTCTATCTTTTACAAGAGACTTCCCAATTAGTTTTTCTTTGTTGCTTGTTTCCAAAAAACACCTTGTTTCCACACTTGAGCTATCATCTATCCTATTCTATTAGGATCTTATTTTTTGTGGAAAAAGAGAGAAAAAGAGAAGTGTTTGAGGTTAAGCCTCTAAATTGTAAACCCTCCTTGCTTTTATTGTATCCCTCTTTGGTAGAGGTTGATCGGAGTGGTATTGAGTTTGGATCCCTCTTCGGTAGAGGTGATTGTGTTGGTTGTTTGGTTACGGGCCTTATCCCTCTTCGGTAGAGGTGGAGTGTGGTTGTATTGCCTCGGTGGCATTGAGAGAGGAGTTCGGTACTCCTATAGTGGATTGGAAATCCTACACGGTGGTGTACGCGGGGATGTAGAGCAAGGTGCTCGAACCTCGAAACATATCCGTGTGTTTGCGTTTGATCCAATATCTCTCAACTCTCTCTCTCTCATTTATTTGTGCAAAGCATCATACTTCATTCATATCATATTTGCTTGTGTTAAGCATTATTCATATTGCTATTGCTTGCATTTGTATTGTGCCTTGCATATTTCATATTGCTATATCTTGTATATGCTTGGTTGTTTGTGTGTGCCTCACTTGTACTTAATCAACAAGAGCTTCACATAGCACCTCAACCCATTCAAGGAGAATCAAGAGGAGTTAGTCCGGAGCCCTTCACGGGGAATTCGGCTACACTTGTTGATTGTACTAAGTGTGTTTGCAAAATTTGCATTAGCTTCCGCATTTAGCGCATTTAGTTCTTAGATTAGCACTTACACCTATTCACCCCCCCTCTAGGTGTTTTTCAATTGGTATCAGAGCTAGTGCTCCTGATACTTAGGCTTAACATCCTAGGAGTGAGATCCATTTGCT
This sequence comes from Agave tequilana, assembly GCA_038442645.1. Taxonomy (NCBI): domain Eukaryota; kingdom Viridiplantae; phylum Streptophyta; class Magnoliopsida; order Asparagales; family Asparagaceae; genus Agave; species Agave tequilana. Next base: position 38,155 of record JAVJIF010006759.1, read on the forward strand.
TGCTAATATATTGTTTGCATTTGCTTGTTTTGCACACATATAGTTTACCATGGCCTTCATGACCCCACCTATATTTGACCCTTCCAACATTCATGTTTGGAAGATTAGGATGACCGTTTATTTACAAACCCTAGGTCATAAAGTTTACCTTGCCATTACCAAGGATTCCTTCCTTAGTGATAGCAATCATATAGGGGCCAATGCACAAGCCCTAGAGGCTATTAGAAGCACATTACCTAAAGATTATCTTATGTGTGTTTCTAACTTTAATTTCGCTTTTGTAGTGTGGAACAAATTGACAACAACCACCACCTCCGAGCTTCTATTGCCAAATCAAACCGGAGGAATCTAGTGGAGAATCCGATTCTCAATGCTTCATGGTCCAAGGGAATGACTCCCTTGAGGTACACTCGGAAACTCCATTAGATAGTGATGATGACGCTAGTTCTTCAAATGATCATATTGATGCCCATGCTTTGAATGAAGAACTTTCTATTGTGTGTGAAAAATTAATAGAAAACTATAAAATTTTGAAAAAGAAAAGTCTAGGCATTAATAATGAAAATAAAAATTTGATTGCTAGACTTGATGTTGTTTTGCAAGAGAAAGAGGAGATTGCTAATGAGAGGGATTCATTAAAATCTCAACTTGATCTTGTACTAAAAGAAAATAAAGTTTTAAAATCTAAAAATGATTGTGAAACTCTTGTGAAAAATAATGATGTTTTGTCTTCAAAAATTGATTTTTGTTTTAAAAGAGAATGTTGCTTTGAAAAATAAAATTATTTCTATTTCAAATGATTTAGATGTTTGTTTAAAGAAAAACGTTGTTTTGCAAAATAAGATTGATGCACATGTTTGCCATGCTAGGGTAGTATCACACACTTCACCTATTGCATGCCACACTTCTTCTTCTAAGATTAATGATGATATTTGTTTGCTTAAGAAGAAGGTTGATTGTTTGGGCTCCACTATGAGCCAATGTGCCATTAACCACTCACGGTTGGAAACCTTGGTTCGAAAGAAACAAGTTCCATCCTTTATGCATGCACACCCTCCACGGCATACACATGCTCCTCACGGACACCATCACACAATGTATGCTCATGTGTACACTTGTACACATTGTGGACGTAAGGGCCACCTTGCTAAATTTTGCTATGATAGAATACATGTTGATAATTTAGCAAAGAAGTTTGTTTGGGTTAGAGAAGGTACTAACCCCCATGGACCCAAAAGAGTATGGGTACCAAAGACCACCCTCCTATTATTTTGATGTAGGTGTGGGCTCTCACATGACGTGAGAGTGATGACACCTTGGAGTAGATGCGTTCCGTGCTTAAAGGAGATTAATTGGATGCATCACTTTCAAGGGAAGATTTGGTGGAAAGGACCACCATGTTTTGGAGAACTAGAGCGGTGCCCTCATTGGTTTTGGTATCGAGTCTCTAACTCCTTATTTATTGTTTACATGCTTTATATGTTTATCTTTCATAGCATGTTTCATTGTTTAGTGATTAGTATGAAAATGCCATGCTTATTAGACTTGTGATATACATGTTTAGTCATTTTGAGACACCCATGTTTAATATGGATAAATTCTTTTGTGTTTTCACTATTTGGTTGATATTGCGTATATCATATTTCTAATAACATGTAGATATTCATAATAATCATGTTTTTGTTTATCATGTTGAGTTTTATCATGATGATTTTTATATTGTTTTTGATGCTTCATGTGTTGATTACATGTTTAGATGTTAGTTTTCATTAAGACTAGGATTTATACTTGTGCATATAGTGGGCCACAAATAAATCTATATATGTTTGAGTTGAATGCTTATTTGAACCTACTATATTTGCTAGTATAGTCTAGTTTTGATGATTCATACTTTTAAACTTGTATTCCTATTTTGGATTTGTTTTATGATTGTGAGTTTTCACTCCATGTATATGTGTATTATTGCCAAACTCTAAGATATACATGTATACCCCTTGAGTCATTTGCCTTTCATGCAAATCTATATTTGGACTCAATTGTGTTTAGGGATATGTATGTATACTTATTGTGTTGACAATTCATACATATACCTTGAAATGAAATTAGTTTTGATGAAAGTTTAGTTTTTCATGTTTCCATGTGCTTTTGTTTGACATCATGTATATGTCTATCTTGTCCAAATTATTAGATATACATGAATATCCTTTTTGAGCCACGTGCCTTCATGCATATATAAATTGTGGACTCGTTGTGTTTGGATATGTATGTATATTTTAATTTGTACTTGACATACATATGCCTTAAAGATTAAATAGTTTAGATGATTTTCATATTTTCATGTTTTCATGTTTCAAGGAATTATTGAGCTCAATTGGATATTTTCATGATTATGATATTCCCACTTTATTTGTACACTCACATTTATTGCTTGCTCATGTTTTGTTTTCATGAGTCAAAATTATGCTTAATTGGATTAGAGTGTTGATTCTCATGTGGATTTCTTATTTCATGAAAACTATTTTGTTTTATTCCTTGCTTGAAGGATTTCGTACTAGTTTAAAAATTTTCCATTTAACTAGTTACGGTATTCCTCATATGGTAGTTGAAAAACTCTACCAAAAAGTTTTTTCAAACAAAAGTTTACTTTCAAATCTATTTTGAAAACCCCTACCCTTAAAGGGCGGTTGGAAGGGAGATCATGTTCATGTATGCTTTACAAGTGAAAATCATTTAAAACTTGAACCATGATTGGGTGATAAATAATATGAGATATACACTTGATCTCATTGTTATTTCAATTGGTATCATTGAATTCTTTCAATTGGTATCAATTTTAAACATTTTTTTGTATACTCATATGTTTATTGTGTATGTATATTTTCAATTGGTATCATCTATTAGTGATTGGTACTCATTCTATTTCATACACATATACTTGTTTTATTTGTGCTACTATATTTCTATATCTTTAGCACAAATTTTGTTTATGCTAGCGCTTGAGCTTCAATTTTATTTCAATTGATTTAGTTTTCAATTGATATCTTATTTCAAGCCTATGCATGTGTTTTGTTTGTATTTCATAAAGGGGGAGAAAATTCGATTTTCATATTTCAATTGGTATTTGTATTTCCACTCCCTTACTTTATGATAGAGAATATAGTCATTTCAATTGTTTATATGACTTAAAAAGAAAAATACTATCTTTGGATATCAAGATGTGTTGTGTTTTAAATTGGTATCTAAAAATTTTGTCTTTAAAAAAAATACAAAAGTTTTGATTTGTATTGACTATATGCATATAGATTCATGATGAGTGTATCTTGTATTGAAGAGCTTAACATCTCTTCTTTATGTGGTGCACGTGTGTAGGGAGAGCTTCACATCTCCTCTTATGCATTACATAATGTGTATTATGTGAATTAGGGCTTAACATCCCTCCTTCATGTAATGCATATGTGTAGGGAAGCTAACTTAGCGTCTTCCTCTTCATGAATGTATATAGCATATAACATTTATTGATCTTTATTTATTTTCAATTGGTATCAAGATGCTTCATTGACATATTTTTCTATTGATATCATGTGTTTAAAGTCACCCCTTATTGACTTTGTTTTTTTTTGTTTTAGACAAAAAGGGGGAGAACATTGTTTTATTGTTTTGATTGACAAAAAGGGGGAGAAAGATTTTTACCCCTCATTTATTGTTTGGATTGTTTACCCCTTTGTTGATGATTGACAAAAAGGGGGAGAATAATTTGTGGTTATATATGCATACTTATGTTTTTGCATATATTAAGTTTTATTGGTATCTAGAGCATCTAATGTTTTTGTTAATGTTTTATAAATTTAATTAGTATCTAGAGCTTCTAGAACATGTTTATGTGTTTTATGCATGATGATGCATACATATTTTGAGTATGCATGTTTTGTAATCACCATGTTCATGCATAACAATAATACATAAAGATTTGTGTTTCATGTTTGTTTGAAAGTTTAAATTGGTATGCATTGTCATTCATTGCATATTTATTGTTTATTTGTTTATGCATGAGTTAAGGGGGAGCTTCTTTGAAGCTTAACTTTAATCCATGCATATATAACTCCATGAGTTTTGTCATCATCAAAAAGGGGAGATTGTTGGCCCAAAAGGCCTTCCACCCTAGTTTTGATGATGATTAACTCATGTAGTTATGTTTACTAATAATCTTGTGTTGTTTAAGTTTCAGATCTTTAACCAAGATATTAGTTGGTGATTAGTTTCAACAAGGAGTTTAGAAGCTTTTCATAGTGATTCCAGGGCCAAAGCTTCAAGATCACACATTGCCTAGCCCATGGATGGAGGTTTGGGAGCAAGTCAACTTGAAGATGGAAGATCATCAAGAAGACTTAGGTATCCTAGTTTAGATAGTGTGTTTAGATCCATTTGTAAAGCTTAGTATAGTTGATATGCTCAAGTGCACAATACACACGATTTATATTTTGGATTTGGTTTTCATGAATAATAGTTCAAAACAAGTTTAATTTGTTTATATGTATAATAGATGTATTCTAGTTATACATACATGCTTAAACATCTTAAACAAACTTATTTTGACTTTCCTATTCATGTGTTGAAAAATCAATTTGATATAAATATAAGTTTTGTTTTTGATAAAATTTGCAAGACTCAAAAATGAATTGATATGTTTGATATATGTCTTGAAATTTTTATCACTTGTTTGTGTTTCAATATAAAATGTTAAAACAAGTTTTGTGGATTTTTAAAAGACTTTAAAGGATTTTTTAAAATATTTTTAACCAGTTTTTCTGACCCAATTTTCTGTTCCAGGCTTCAACCAGTCGACTAAGTTAACTGACCAAGTCGACTAGGATGAAGTCGGTCGACCGGGCCGGTCGACCGACGTTCACAAATCTGTGCACGTTTGGCAGCTTTGGGACGGTCGACCGGGACGGTCGACCGGGCTGAGAGCAGTGCTCTCTGTTTGTTTAGGTCGACCGGGCCGGTCGACCGTGGTTGCCCAACGGTCACATTTCTGACCGTTGGCGGTCGACCGGGCCGGTCGACCGTCAGCCTGTCAGGCTGCCACATCAGCCTAACGGCTAGTTTTCTGATGGGCCTATATAAACCCCATCTCTTTGGGTTTTTGGCCAAGGTTTTTAGAGACAAAATTTCCAGACTCTATTATTTTAAAAGAGTTTTTAAAAAGAGTTTTGTGCTTTAAACTTCCAATCTTTATTGTTTTGGGTTTTGAAAAATCAAAGAAAACTAGGTTTGGGATTTTGATTTGATCCTTCATTTTCTATCTTTTACAAGAGACTTCCCAATTAGTTTTTCTTTGTTGCTTGTTTCCAAAAAACACCTTGTTTCCACACTTGAGCTATCATCTATCCTATTCTATTAGGATCTTGTTTTTTGTGGAAAAAGAGAGAAAAAGAGAAGTGTTTGAGGTTAAGCCTCTAAATTGTAAACCCTCCTTGCTTTTGTTGTATCCCTCTTTGGTAGAGGTGATCGGAGTGGTATTGAGTTTGGATCCCTCTTCGGTAGAGGTGATTGTGTTGGTTGTATTGGCTACGGGCCTTATCCCTCTTCGGTAGAGGTAGAGTGTGGTTGTATTGCCTCGGTGGCATTGAGAGAGGAGTTCGGTACTCCTATAGTGGATTAGAAATCCTACACGGTGGTGTACGCAGGGATGTAGAGCAAGGTGCTCGAACCTCGAAACATATCCGTGTGTTTGCGTTTGATCCAATATCTCTCAACTCTCTCTCTCATTTATTTGTGCAAAGCATCATACTTCATTCATATCATATTTGCTTGTGTTGAGCATTATTCATATTGCTTGCATTTGTATTGTGCCTTGCATATTTCATATTGCTATATCTTGTATATGCTTGGTTGTTTGTGTGTGCCTCACTTGTACTTAATCAACAAGAGCTTCACATAGCACCTCAACCCATTCAAGGAGAATCAGGAGGAGTTAGTCCAGAGCCCTTCACGGGGAATTCGGCTACACTTGTTGATTGTACTAAGTGTGTTTGCAAAATTTGCATTAGCTTCCGCATTTAGCGCATTTAGTTCTTAGATTAGCACTTACACCTATTCACCCCCCCTCTAGGTGTTTTTCACATCCAGTCATTAACCTTCCCTCGAGAGAATTTGTAATTACCAAACCGAAAGTGCTAAAGTGATGGGGATGAGTTGAGGGAAGTCATAGGTTCAAGTCCAAGGGTATGGCTAGGGGTGTCAACTGTGCCGGGCCAGGCCGGCCCGGCAACCCACCCGGTAGTACCCGATCCAGACCCGGCCCGGGTAAATCGGCCCACAACCCGGGCTTTCACATGGCCGCCCCCCCCCCCCCCCCGGGCCCCACTCCACCCCCTCCCTCCGCCGTGCCCACCACCCCCCACCCTAATTTGGCGGCGGGGTGGGCGCGAGGCGGCCTGCGCTCCTAGCCCGCCGTGCCCAGGTCGAGTCGGGCCCGGCCCGTCCCATTTGACACCCCTATGTATTGCCCTTTTAAAAAAAAAAAGAAAGGAAAGAAGAAAGAAAAGAGAAGGAAGAAAAATAAAAACAAAGACATTATTATTATCATCCCTCAAGTAACAAATACTCACTTATTATAGCTGATTGCTTTAATTAAATAAATGTATGCATAATAAATTATTAATCAATTAATAACAAAAGCTAAGCTGGAAACACAATACCCTGGTTCGTAATTACATAAACAAGCACAGTGGCCACGTATCATGCATGCATAATGAAGGGAATGCCCGTCAGGTTTGCATGTGGAGGATATTTACTTGTGTATAAACAACTGTTTAGGTGACTGTCCATGTAATTCTTTTTTGCTCCATGGCACAAGTAATGGTTGATCCCTGTTCCCTATGTGCATGATGAACCATTTTAATGGATAATCCTCATAGAGCATCAAGATAAATAAAAACCATTTGGAAACCAAAAACCATATGTTACAAAGATTTCTCACTCATTCATCAAGGTAGCATTATTAATAAAATCTCTTGATGTATGATGTCAACATATCATATGAATGTTCTCTTTGGGGGTCTTTGAGAGGTCACTTTGAACATTGTCAATAATCTATTCATGTCTGGAACTATAATCTAGAGTAGGTTCACTACAGATACATAATACAACAAAATCAAAAGAATACAGTTTTGCAGGCATCTGGTAATCACGAGACTTGTTCTTGAGGAAGTTAGGGAAGAGAAATAAATAGGTTTCACCAAGTTAAAGAACAACACGGATGGTTCCATCACATGGTTGATAGTAACAATGGAAGAGCTGTTTTGGAATTCCTGACAGACTATAGAGATCATGTAATGGAGGGCATTGAAACTGATGCTGAAGACAATAAAATGAATATTTGTCAAGTACCACATGATCAACATGGAATCTTTGGAGATGAACAAATGTGAGCATTATATAAGGATGCTGATTGTGCCTTGAGCCCTATCAAAGATGTTCTCAACCGATCTGCTTTTCATGATAAGTAGACTGCACTCTACTACATGGGTAATTCGTGAGAAGACACTGTAGGTCGTCCACCCTCCACTAATCAGTTAACTGCACTCACTATTAGACTGGTGCATCAAGATAGTTATCTGCCAGTTGACCCCTCTGATTGACCAGCTAGCAGTGAATATAGTCTAGAGTCAATCCATTTCTTACCTAAAACTTGAATTAACTTTATAAATGTGTCCAGTCTGGATGCTGAAAAACACCTAGAGGGGGGGTGAATAGGTGTGAATGCTAATCTAATGATCTTTTTAGACTTTAATTAAATGAGTGATGCAACGATCTCTCAAAACACGACTAAGAGCCGAATACCCTTGCGAGGTTCTGAACTCCTTCCTCCCAATTCCCCTAGATATGGGTTAGAGGTGCGCAATGCAACCGTGTTGTATTGAGGTGTGATCGATCAATGCCAGGTATGATAATGAGAAATGAGATGCACACAATGTAACACAACAAGTATAGCAAGTAAAGTAAACAAGACAAGATTGCACAAGTAGAGGGTTAGTTCTCAAGCAAATAATTCAAGACAATATAAAACAAGAGAAATTGAAAGCAAGAATAACGCAAAGGCAATCGCAAACAAGATGATTTGTTTCGAGGTTCGAGCACACTTGCTCTAGTCCCCGCCTTCACCTCCGTGAAGGGTTTCCACTATCCACCGAGGATGCCTTTACAATTGGTCTACCGAAGACCGAGCACCGAGCTCCACCAAGTACAAAGGACCTCTACCGAAGAGGTTGCTCCACAAGGAAAGGATTACAAGAACCAAGTGATCACAACAAGATCACTACACTTTTCTCAAACTCTTTTACAAACACTCTCACTTCAATTACAACTTCACTATAGATGAGTATAGGATTTTGGCTCTATGAAGTGTGGTGAGAAAAACTTCAGTTGTAGAGAGATATTAGCAATCAAACACAACTGAAAAACTAGCTCAAAAAGAATTGGAATGAAAGCCTTAAACTCTTTTCTTTTCTCTTTTGAAAACAATGTAAACTTGAGGATTTTTCTAAGTGATATGAAGGAGAGACTTCTCCTCTATTTATAGGGTTGAAAATAAGTTAAAAACATTTTCTTTTCACCTAATTCAACCTGCAAAAGCACCCCAACAACTCTTCAAAAATCTGTTAAAACAGAAAAAGAAAACAGATTTTCAGAAAATCCCAAAGAGGAAAGAGCCGTTGCTAAGTTGCAGGCTTGGCGGTCGACCGGTCCGGTCGACCGCCAGCCTAGCTGGAAGTAGCCGTTGGCTCCCGGTCGACCGGTCCGGTCGACCGACCCAAAAGGAGGAAACACAGTTTCCTTCTTCCGGTCGACCGGTCCGGTCGACCGAAAATTCCCGAGAGCAGAATGCTCTCCGTCGGTCGACCGGTCCGGTCGACCGACGGACATGCACAAACAGTGCATGTCCAGGCACATCGCCGGTCGACCGGGCCGGTCGACCGATGTTGCCTGAAACTGAAAAACTGGGCTGTTTTGAGTTAGAAAAATTTTGATAAATATTTTAAAAATACATATAGCTAAGTATTATGCAGAAAATAGTTTATACACATGTTTTAAACAAGTTTTTCAGGATATAAAGCTTTGGTACATGTATATATAAACTAAGGCATAAAACTTAGAAATAACCATTTTCAATAACTATTTTCAAAACATAGGAAATACATGAAACAAGTGTGTGTGCAAATCCTAGAGCCAAATTTCCTATATTCAAACTTTAACATTCTAAACTTACAAACTTCTAAAGGACTTCAAAGCTATTCTTCAAGGTGGGCTATCTTCACTTGATCTTCAATATTGCAACTTGAGCCCAATTGGAGTTGACTTGAGTCCAAAACCTTGTATTTGTGAGAGAAGACTTCTAGTATGAATAGAAATCTGAAAACACACTTAAACAACAAATGTATTAGTACAAATAACTAATATGTTTTGTAATCATCAAAATACACTAAACAAGGGTGATTGTAACCTTGGGCCAACAATCTCCCCCTTTTTGATGATGACAAAACATATAAGTTATTGAAACAAATAAAGGAGGAAAAGCTTGGAAAGCTCCCCCTCAAACAATGCTATGTATTTATCATGAATATGAAAAAGCTATGTAAGCATACATAAGGCATTTAACAAACAAAATAGTTTTTGTCCAAAAACTCAAAGAAACACAAACTTTCTTTTTCTTCATGAAATGAAACTCAAATAGTATCAAACTAAGAGAGTTTAAACTTAAACACTTATTTTCCAAATATCTCAACAAACTTATTCTCCCCCTTTTTGTCATACATCAAAAAGGGTTAAAACAAAATTTTAATTTTAAGAATCTATAATACAAACATTCAACTCACCACAAATAAACGAAAATCTAGCATAATCTAAAGGTTTAGTAAAAATATCGGCAAGTTGAAAAACGGTAGAAACATATTCAATAACAATATCACCTTTCTCATAATGATCTCTAAGAAAGTGATACCTAATGTCAATGTGTTTGGTTTTACTATGTTGATTTGCATTCTTTGTCATGTGAATAGTACTAGTATTATCACAAAATATTTTAACATGATCAAAGTGTAAATCATAGTCAAGGAGAGTATGTTTCATCCAAAGAACTTGTGCACAACAAGCTCCGGCCGCAAAATACTCCGCCTCGGCGGTTGATAGGGCTACCGAATTTTGCTTTTTGGAAGACCAAGATACAAGACAATTACCTAAGAATTGACATGTTCCACTTGTGCTCTTCCTATCTACCCTACAACCCGCATAGTCGGCATCCGAAAAACTCTTCATTTCAAATAATCCGGTTTTAGGAAACCATAAACCCATTTCAATAGTGCCCTTAAGGTATCTAATTATGCGTTTAACCGCAATTATGTGAGATTCTTTAGGACAAGATTGAAAACGTGCACAAAGACAAACGGAAAACATAATATCCGGCCTACTAGCCGTCAAATAAAGCAAGCTACCAATCATGCTACGGTATAATTTAATGTCTACACTTTTACCTTGTTCATCCTTGTCAAGCTTTGTAGTTGTTGCCATGGGAGTTTTGCTTACTCTTGATCCTTCAAGCCCAAACCTTTTGATTAGTTCCTTTGTGTACTTGGCTTGATTGATGAAGATCCCATCCTTCCTTTGCTTGATTTGGAGTCCAAGGAAATAGTTGAGCTCCCCCATCATAGACATTTCAAATTCATCCTTCATGCATGACTCAAAAGCTTTGCAAAGAGATTCATTAGTAGAACCAAAAATAATATCTACATAAATTTGCACAATAAGAATGTCATTTTCTACATGTTTTGTAAACAAGGTTGTGTCAATTTTTCCTTTCTTAAAACCATTTGAAATCAAAAATGAAGAAAGTCTTTCATACCAAGCCCTAGGGGCTTGTTTTAAACCATAAAGAGCTTTATCTAATTTAAAAACAAAATCCGGATGTGTAGGATCAACAAACCCGGGGGGTTGTTCAACATACACCTCCTCTTCAATAAATCCATTTAGAAAAGCACTTTTAACATCCATTTGAAATAATTTGAAATCTTTATATGAGGCAAATGCTAGTGTCATCCGTATGGCTTCAAGCCGTGCTACGGGTGCAAAGGTTTCTTCAAAATCGATCCCTTCGATTGAGTGTAACCTTGGGCAACTAACCTAGCCTTGTTCTAACTACATTACCCGATTCATCCAACTTATTCTTAAAGATCCACTTAGTACCAATTGTTGGTCTATCGTGGGGCCTAGGAACAAGGTGCCAAACTTGGTTGCGCTCAAATTGATTGAGCTCCTCTTGCATGGCTAGCAACCAATATGAATCGGCCTCGGCTTCGAGCACATTTTTGGGTTCTATGTGTGAAATAAATGCAAAGTGGCCACAATAATCTTGAATTTTAGAGCGAGTAGTTACCCCTTTTGATACTTCACCTATGACGAGGTCCTTGGGATGATGAGGATTGAATCTCCAATCCTTAGGTAGTGGTTGAGTGGGCTCCACCTCATTTGTTTGATGTTCATTTCCTTGGGCCTCTTCCACTTTGGCTTCACTTCCATCATCATCCTTTGGCTTGTCTCCCATGGTAGAAGCATCCTCCAAGGTGACTTTCTCCAAGCCTTCATGCAAAGCATCTATTTCTACAACATTCTTAACCAACTTGTTAGATTCCTCAAACTTAACATGAATAGACTCTTCAATAGTCAAAGATGATCTAATGAAAACTCTATAAGCTTTACTAGTGTTTGAGTAACCTACAAAAATAGCCTCATAAGATTTAGGATCAAATTTTCCTAAAAAATCTTTTGTGTTTAAAACAAAGCATTTGCAACCAAAGACTTTAAAATAGGAAACATTAGGTTTTCTAGAAAAATACATTTCAAAAGAAGTTTTAGTTGTATTTTTACACAAGAAAACACGATTAGATATGTAGCATGATGTATTAACGGCCTCGGCCCACAAATAATGTGGTAGACCATATTCACTTAACATTGTCCTAGCCATCTCTTGTAATGTTCTATTTTTCCGTTCAACTACTCCATTTTGTTGTGGAGTTCTAGGACAAGAAAGTTCATGCTTTATTCCATGTTCATCACAAAAAGTGGTAAAGGGTGGTTAATGAATTCACCTCCTCTATCACTTCTTATTCTCAAAATCGAAACATCTTTTTCTTTTTCAACTCTTTTCTTAAAAATTTGGAAATACGAAAATGCTTGGCTTTTATGTTCAAGAAAGAAAACCCAAGTAAATCTTGAAAAATCATCAACCAAAACATAAGCAAATCTATTCCCACTTAGACTTTTGGTTTGTGTTGGGCCAAATAGATCCATATGGATTAACTCCAAAGGACGTGATGCCATGATATCCTTAATTGACTTGAAAGAAGACTTAGTTTGTTTCCCAAATTGACATGCGTCACAAACTCGGTCCTTTTCAAAATTCAAACAAGGAATACCTTTCACCATTTCCTTTGTGTTTAACCTAGAAATGTGATCAAAAGAAATATGCCCTAATCTCCTATGCCACAACCAAGAGTCATCATCGAGGGCTTTCAAACAAGTAATATTACAAGACATATTTAACATATCAATCATATAAACATTACTTTCACGAAAACGGAAAATACACAAACATTAGAAATTCTATCAATAACTTTACAAGCAACATTATCAAAAACAACATCAAAACCTTTATCACAAAGTTGACTAACACTCAAGAGATTATGCTTGAGGCCATCAACCAAAACAACATTTTCAATTAAAGGAGAGGTGCCAAGTTTTACATTACCAATACCGATGATTTTACCCTTGGCGTCATCTCCGAAGGTGACGGTGCCACCTTCATGATATCTTGATAGGGTTGCAAAGTTGTTGATGTCCCAAGTCATGTGCTTGAGCAACCGCTATCAAGATACCACAAACCTCTACGTCGTTGGGCTTTGAAAAGTACCTACATCATTTAAAACAATTGTTGACTTTGGTACCCAAACTTTCTTGGGTCCTTGAAAGTTAGTGTTACGAACCCAAACATTATGATGTGATGCACTTAGTCTATCATAACAAAAATTAGCTAAGTGTCCTTTCCGCCCACAATGTGAACATGAGTACACTTTTCTATACATGAAAGCATGATGTGTAGTGTGAGCATGTTTTGGGGTTTTGTCATGTTGTTTAGGTTGTGTAGCATGAACATGAACATGAGCATGAGCATTTTCTTTGGGGCTTGTTTCTTAGGAAACATAGCCTCAATTTTCTTCTTGTTAAACTCACAATCTTTCAAAACAACACTTAATGAGTTTAATCTTTCCTTAAGCATAGAAACTTCATTTGAATCAATTAGTGGGGCCTTACCTTTGCAAGAGATCTTATATTTTTCAAAATCATTTTTGGTAGTGGCCAAAGTGGAAACCAACTCATCCTTTTCTTTTGTAAGAGCAAAAACTTGAAGACTAAAGATTCATTTTCCTTTTCATTTTAATATACTTTTCTTTAAGAAATCATAGTTTTGTGACAACTCAACAAAAGCCTCTTCTAACACATCCATAGAAAGTTCATTATCATGAGAAGGGGAAGAGGTTACCTTGCTTGTGCCTTCATTAGCCATGAAGCACATGTTAGCGGTGTCTATTTCTTCCTCGGATTCGGTCTCCGAATCCCAAGTTGCCTTCATAGCCTTCATCTTGTAAGGCTTCTTTGAAGTGGAAGGCTTTGCTTTTTCCGGACACTCCGCCACAATGTGTCCCGGTTTTTGGCAATTGAAGCATATGATCTTTCTTTCTTCTTTGCCTCCTTGCCATCTCCTTCTACCTTGGTACTTCGCCTTGTTGTACATCCTCCGGACATTCTTAACAAGGAGTGAGAGCTCCTCATCATCTTCTTCTTCATCATCTTCATCGGAGTGTGTAGCTTGACTCTTGAAGGCGATAGTCTTCTTTTTGGAGGGAGCCATATCCTCCCTTGCTTTCCTTTCCATCTCATGGGTTTTGAGGTTCCCAATGAGACCTATGAGCTCCATCTCTTCATTGTCATTGAGTTCCTTCAAGGTTGTAGCTTTAACTTCCCATGAAGGAGGAAGAGCCCGGATGATCTTCCTTACTCTTTGATCATTGTTGATATCTTCACCTAAAGAAGAGAGTCCATTAGTAATCTTGGTAAATCTTGTAACCATATCATCTATGGTTTCATTGTCTTGCATGCTAAATGTTTCATATTGAGACCGAAGAAGGTCAATCTTAGCCTTCTTTACTTGTGAGGTCCCCTCATGAGTGACTATCAAGTGTGACCAAATCTCAAATGCGGATTTGCAATGTATAACCCTAGCTATGTCATCATCATTTAGGGCTTGAAGAAGTGCATAGTGAGCTTTGGCATTGCATCGAATTCCTTAGTCTCTATTTCGGACCAAGTGGATTCGTCACCGGGGGGTACACTAAAGGACTTAGTCACGGCCTTTGCAACTCGGCTACCTAGAGATTGCAAAAAACACGGTCATCTTAACTTTCCATATGGGAAAGTTAAGTCCATCAAACTTAGGAGGGGTCTTAATTCCATCGGCCATTTTTACTTATATGAATATGAATGAAATGATTAGCAAATTAGGATCTTCTCTAAGGTGGTTAAACCAAATCCTAGAGTCCAAGCTCTGATACCAATTGAAAAACACCTAGAGGGGGGGTGAATAGGTGTGAATGCTAATCTAATGATCTTTTTAGACTTTAATTAAATGAGTGATGCAACGATCTCTCAAAACACGACGAAGAGCCGAATACCCCTGCGAGGTTCTGAACTCCTTCCTCCCAATTCCCCTAGATATGGGTTAGAGGTGTGCAATGCAACCGTGTTGTATTGAGTGTGATCGATCAATGCCAAGTATGATGATGAGAAATGAGATGCACACAATGTAACACAACAAGTATAGCAAGTAAAGTAAACAAGACAAGATTGCACAAGTAGAGGGTTAGTTCTCAAGCAAATAATTCAAGACAATATAAAACAAGAGAAATTGAAAGCAAGAATAACGCAAAGGCAATCGCAAACAAGATGATTTGTTTCGAGGTTCGAGCACACTTGCTCTAGTCCCTGCCTTCACCTCCGTGAAGGGTTTCCACTATCCACCGAGGATGCCTTTACAATTGGTCTACCGAAGACCAAGCACCGAGCTCCACCAAGTACAAAGGACCTCTACCGAAGAGGTTGCTCCACAAGGAAAGGATTACAAGAACCAAGTGATCACAACAAGATCACTACACTTTTCTCAAACTCTTTTACAAACACTCTCACTTCAATTACAACTTCACTATAGAATGAGTATAGGATTTTTGGCTCTATGAAGTGTGGTGAGAAAAACTTCAGTTGTAGAGAGATATTAGCAATCAAACACAACTGAAAAACTAGCTCAAAAAGAATTGGAATGAAAGCCTTAAACTCTTTTCTTTTCTCTTTTGAAAACAATGTAAACTTGAGGATTTTTCTAAGTGATATGAAGGAGAGACTTCTCCTCTATTTATAGGGTTGAAAATAAGTTAAAAACATTTTCTTTTCACCTAATTCAACCTGCAAAAGCACCCCAACAACTCTTCAAAAATCTGTTAAAGCAGAAAAAGAAAACAGATTTTCAGAAAATCCCAAAGAGGAAAGAGCCGTTGCTAAGTTGCAGGCTTGGCGGTCGACCGGTCCGGTCGACCGCCAGCCTAGCTGGAAGTAGCCGTTGGCTCCGGTCGACCGGTCCGGTCGACCGACCCAAAAGGAGGAAACACAGTTTCCTTCTTCCGGTCGACCGGTCCGGTCGACCGAAAATTCCCGAGAGCAGAATGCTCTCCGTCGGTCGACCGGTCCGGTCGACCGACGGACATGCACAAACAGTGCATGTCCAGGCACATCGCCGGTCGACCGGGCCGGTCGACCGATGTTGCCTGAAACTGAAAAACTGGGCTGTTTTGAGTTAGAAAAATTTTGATAAATATTTTAAAAATACATATAGCTAAGTATTATGCAGAAAATAGTTTATACACATGTTTTAAACAAGTTTTTCAGGATATAAGCTTTGGTACATGTATATATAAACTAAGGCATAAAACTTAGAAATAACCATTTTCAATAACTATTTTCAAAACATAGGAAATACATGAAACAAGTGTGTGTGCAAATCCTAGAGCCAAATTTTCTATATTCAAACTTTAACATTCTAAACTTACAAACTTCTAAAGGACTTCAAAGCTATTCTTCAAGGTGGGCTATCTTCACTTGATCTTCAATATTGCAACTTGAGCCCAATTGGAGTTGACTTGAGTCCAAAACCTTGTATTTGTGAGAGAAGACTTCTAGTATGAATAGAAATCTGAAAACACACTTAAACAACAAATGTTATTAGTACAAATAACTAATATGTTTTGTAATCATCAAAATACACTAAACAAGGGTGATTGTAACCTTGGGCCAACAGATGCAGCTAGGGATGTGTGTGTGTGTGAGAGAGAGAGAGAGAGAGAAGAAAGCCCTTTTCCACGTAACAAGGGCAAGAAAGCCCTTTTACTCTCGACCTAGGTTTCCGGTTTATTGTCAAAGCAATCTATGTTTCTCCCCTTCACAAGTCCCTATCAAATCAATAGGCCTAACCAATTCTTCTCCCAAGACCTAATAATTATTTCCATACTAAAAGTATCCCCTATGCTTTTACCCATTCCAAAACAACATTCCATTATTTCATTGTTTCTCCACACTAATGCATTTTTCACATGACAAGTGACATTAGTGTTCTCTCTTGTGTGGTCAGCCCACTTGTCAGGCCTACGTAGTTTATGCGCCCGCAAAACTGAATAATCAGGTAAATAAGCTGGGCATAAATTCGGGTTGGGATTTGTGGTGTTAACTAATCAAAATGGGTTTGTCACACAAACCTATTAGTTAAAAGCTTTGAGTAAGGAAATTAGGGGTAGGGTGACCCCAATTCGAGCTCTCCCCTCTTTCCCCCTCTGTGCTAATGCAAAGAGATTAGTTCTCATCTTTTAACTATTTATTAATAGTGTCTTCTTGTCTTGTTACTATCACGGTTCGTATATTCATAATTTCATATTGTTTTGTGGTTGATCATGTTTTGTATGCATTTAGGTGTGTAATGATTCATTAAATATTTACAGCATTTAAATGTATATAGTTATGCCTATAAATATAATTATACATATTGAAAACTTATTTTCGCGTAATTCCACATAATCGGCGCATAAACTGATTATACGCTATGCGGTGCTGGACATCACGAATAATAAAACCGTAATTTTTATAACACTGCTCATCGGTCTATCGATTACTTTCTTTTAATCTCTTCCATTTTGTATGGATTTGAAATTCAATTGACTTTTACTTGTGTAAACTCAGATGCAGTCTCTTCCAGTCATCCTCAAAGTGATTGAAACTGCAGCTGATTGTAGCCTCTGTGGGGATAGTGATGAACTCCAAGTAAAATCGCATAATTCAATGTTTCTTTGTGAAAAGTTCTCTTAAAAATTACTATTCATTTAGAGGCAATCAACTCAATCAAAAGATACTAGCGAACGAACATTTCATCTTTATAGAAGCGGTCATCAGTGTTCGCAATCTCGGCTGAGTTGGAGTCGGATCCGACTCGGCCTGGTCCGAGATGATTCAGATGCCCAAGTCATTGAGCAGATCCGAGTCGAAGCCGGATCGGTTTCGACTCGGAGCCGACTCGGCGATCCGGTTTCGACTCGGAGCCGACTACGGCCCCGAGTCGAAACCGATCCGGATTCAACTCGGATCTGCTGAAGACACGCGTGGCTCGTCGCCTATAAAACGAAAAAAGGACGGAAAAAAACAAAGCTCTCACCTCTCCTCCAGATCTCCCGTCGCCGATTGAGGGCTCCGTCGATAGCGACCAAGGGCTCCGTCGTCGTCGTCGCTCCGCCGTCCCGTCGCCACTCCGCCGATACTCCCTCTCCCTCGTCGACGGCGACTGAGTTCTCCGTCGTCGCCGTCCCGTTGCCGCTCCGCCGATACTCCCTCTTCCTCTAAGCTCTCTCCCCCCCTCTCCGTCGATCTCTCTCCCCCTCTGTCCCTCTCCCAACTCTCTCTGTCTCTTCCTCTGCCCCTCTCCCTCAATCTCTCTATCTTCTCTCTCCCCCTCAGTCTCTCCGTCAATCTCTCCCCCTCTCCGTCCCTCCTCAGTCTCTCTGTCTCCCTCTCTATCTCTCTCCCTCTCTGTTCTCACTCACTCCCCTCTGTTCCTTTCTCTCCCCTCAATCTCTCTATTTAATTTATTTTAATTTAATTTAAATTAGTTTAGTTTAGTTTAACTTAATTTAGTTTTGTGATTTTATTTAAGTTAGGTAATTTAATAATTTTATTGCACTTAGGTAATTAATTTAATTTATTTTAATTTATTATAAATTAGTTTAATTTAATTTATTAGTTTAATTTAATTTAATTTAGTTTAGTTAATTTTAGTTTTAATTTAATGTAACATATAATTTTTTCTCCTCTAACGCCATATTGGATGGGAACATGGTACTCCTATTTTGTGTACTAGATATGTTTTGAATATGTGATACATGAATTTTAATGTCTATATTTGTTTACGTTTGTCGTGATTTCTTCATAATTTTTTAGCGTTATATGTAGCGTTTTGCGCGTATCGTCCGAGTCCGATCCGAGTCGCCGAGACCGATCCATTTCGATGCCGGCCGAGTCGGCAGCCGAGACCGAGACTTTGAACCATGGCGGTCATCCTTTTCTTTTCAATTATTGGAGTGGAATCTCAAAGAAAGCAAATCATCACGTGTAAGAAGCATGGCTCCAACATCCAATATTGTAATGTTGTCCTCTTGAGATTTGCTTGTTAGGGGCTGTTTGGATGCCCGAAAGTGGGTGGAAATGAGAAAGTAAGATTCTTTTCTTTTGAAAAATGAGAATTTATATATTTTGTTTGGATGATAGCTGGGAAGTGTAATTGAAAAAGTGTAATATCTTTTTCGGTGTTTGGTTGGTAATTTAGAAGTGAAAGTGAAAAGGTTGACCACAAAGTTGACCGTAAAATAATATTAAAATAAAAATTAATTATGAAAAAAATTGGACTATAATTAGAATGCAAGTAAGATTTACATGACCACAAAATTAACTGTTTTGAGCTACAACTTATTACAAATGAGATTTACACGACCACAAAATTAACTGTAGCACCTTGGAAGGAGTAAATGATTGTGTAAGAGGGAAAAGAATAAAGGAAAAGGGGTTTTTTCATTTTCCTTTTCTGGTGTTTGGATAAATAGCGAAAGTGGGAAATGACATTTCCCGCTTCCTCACTTCCGCCCACTTCCTTGAATCCAAACAGCCCCTTAGTGAAAATCATCACGGCAAAAAGGGCTTCAGGAGGGTGAATGTAGGCAGTTTGCTAAACCAATATGCATTATTTTGCCTCACCTATTTTTTGTGTTTGTCTTCTTTCTCTCAACCTCCTAATTATTATTATATTGTGGAACTATAAAGAATTTTGATTGCAATCTTTCGGTATGTCATAGATTGTTGATTAAGATCTCATTGCCTCCTGTTCTTAATCTTGTTTTGCTTAATAATGTTCCTTGCTTTTAATCTGTGTTGCTACATTTTGTATTTTATTCAATGTTTGTCATAAACACACATTTACATTAGTATAGAATTTCTTTTCGTTACCTTCACCTTATTCACAACCAAACCCCCCCCCCAAAAAAAAAAATAAAATAAAATAAAACAAAACAAAAAAACACACGCGTGGTGATTTTCAAAAATGATGCCCCAGCCCAAAGAGCCTAAAAACAGAGGAATTTCACAACAATCCAATTTGATCACAACCAAATACAAAGCCAATTAGATGCCAGACAACCCTAACAATCTCCACCTTAGCTATATTTCATTAAGCCATTCTAAAGTCACTCACATTGAGCAAAAACTTCAGAGTTATGATGAGAGTTGAGGGTTATATATTTATATTCTAGCAAACCCAATAACTTAGGATTACATTATTATTCTCACTATCCACTTATAAACATGCTCCACCTTTCGAGAGTCCGTATCACTATCTCCAATACGAGCACTCAATCACTATCTGATGCTCTCCTCCAAGCACTACACCATGACCCACATTGTTCTGAGCACAAAGACCACCTCCGAAGACAAACCTAATGACTGCACCAATCATATGCTTGTCCATGTCTGGAAGAAACCAACACCGATAACCATGACGATAACATAAGCACCATATCTGTACAATCAATGCCACGAATCAACCTTTAATCTACACAGAACTTCCCATATCACCATTAATCTTGCACGTATACAAAACCTTCTCCAAGCAGCGGAACTTGCCCAATCTGCATCCACCTCTGCACATCCGAAGAAAAAAAAAGAGCATAGGGTTTAATGACTTGATACCTGAATCATCTAAATTAACCACTAGTTATTCGATCCACTCTTTAAATCGTCTTGACAGTTTAATCATCAAGCCTTGCATTTCAATTCTCTATTTTTCCTACTTGTTTGCAAACATTACGTATCCACTAAGTTCAACTTTTCCCTTTCACATTTGAATCCCCATTCAATCAAATCTAAATGTGATCCCTTTTACCAACGACTTTAGTCACTGCAAGCTTAAGGCCTTCAATGAGGGATCTACCATTCGCTTTAGAAGCATTATGTGACACCGTTAAAAAGGTCAATGATCTCATTATGAGGTTGCAACACCCCATAACGAAACATAATTCAGTAGCAAGCTCCTCAAACCCTTTGAAATTCCTTCCCATCTTAGTTATCATAAGGTCCATAACATCAAATCATTCCCTTAATTATCATTACCATAGCCATATGCCGCATTCCCAATCCTAACACTAGCTTCTTTTAACTAAACATGAGTTCTTCACGAATCTCTTGAATATTTCCAAAGACTTGAACAATCGCTTGGTGGTCGATGCCAATGCAACGGGCAAGAACTCATGTAACAACACAATCCCCATCATAAGCTTCTCATCGTTTTGGGTGATTAATAACAGCTGCTTGGTCCTATTAGTCGCCTCCGCAGTTGCCAACATCAACGTTGTTCAATTTGTGATCAAGGAGATTAGCAACGAGATATTTATACAATTTGTATTGTTCCCTTGCATTCTTAACAAGAATGTCCACTCGTACAATCATAACATCAACATAAAACTTGTAAATATGACTCTTCAATTCTCCTCAAGATTTCACAAACAAAATGACCATACGGGTCCACATCCACCACACGGGTATGGTTAGGGCCTACATTTTGAAGTTAGGTGCCTTCTTCATGGGAACCTTGATAACAAAGATGAATAAAAAAAGAATGAAACCAATGCGGGTTAAGAAAATTGTTGTAGAGATCAGAATCTAGGGGAACAAGAAGACATAAATAGGAGAAAGGGTACCACGTCCTCATGAAATAATGTGACCATAGAAGAAAGATTTGATTTGTTTTCCCTTATAGATTAAGCTAAGTAGAGTTTTTCACAAAACAAACATGTGTTACTATTAAAGATCATTAATTGTTAAAAATAGAAATTATGGTTCTTTGAAATCAGCATGAGACCAACTTATGAAAATGATTAAAAGACTTCAAAATCTATGAAATTAATCCATAATATATTTTTGAATGCAAAAGAATTTGAGAGGTGGATCATTCTACTCAAAGGCCACTTTGGGATACTCATATTTATACTTTTTATCCACACATGTCAAATCATGCAAATCTTCTTTCCTTTAACTGCACAAGAAATTCAACTTCAATTATCCATTTTTGTTTTAGGAACGGTTTCTGCATAATAAATACTTTAACTACTTCCTGACGGGAAGAGACGGCCCATATATGTTCACATTTTTCCTAGAGCATGATATCTTATTTCCAATAAAAATCTATTAATTCCATTAGATTGTCATCTCTACTACAAAACTTTAACATCAATATCAATTCCAAAATAGAGCAAGTGCTTGCTCTATGACTTGCTTTTCGTACTAGGTCGAAAATAGACTTAGTTTTCATTACACCGCCTGCACCACTCCCTCCTTTGAAGGGTTCCCATGAAGAAGGCCTCCAACCTTGTAATGCAAGCCACAATAACACCCAAATGTCATCTCTCATGGCTGTCTTGTTTGTGAAATCTTGTGGGGAATTGAAGAGAGTCATGTTTTTCCATATAAATTTTATGAGCGTGCAAGCAGCCAACCTTTCTAAGAACACAAGAACACCGAAAACTACTGGGTTACTTTCTTGATAGGCTCTTAAACCCATATTATTCCATAAATCCTCTTGGTGTATAATTCTAGATATATTATCATATGGCAGGGTAAGTTAAAGCCTCCAAAGCTCTTTAAATTTCCTATTCCTATCAACCATACTTTGAGAAAGTGTTTTTGTTCTGAGCAAGAGAACTTTCATTTCCCTTCCCTGTATTACTTTATGTTATTCTAGTTAATTCAATGCTTCTTGGCTCAGGATACACACCCACACATGATACAAAAGACGATTGGACACTTCAGCTAAGAAAAGAAAAAATTTATCACTAAAGCCTACACATGTTTATTGGCAAGGTGTTGCTGATTACAGAATACATATACATTCAATTATGTATTTCACCACTTCTCACCTATGTGATCTCTTGTAACTAGTCAATTCAATAATTGAATAAAAGGAACATCTTGTACATGGAGGGTTATAACTCAGCCACCTGGTTTCCAAGACTCAAGGTTTCAAGGCCATTCGTGCAAGCTTCATACGGGTATATATGGTCTCGAGCAGGCCCCATCATGGTTTCACAAGGTGAATAGCTTTCTTCTCCAGTTTCGCTTAAAGAATGGTGCAGTCACTTTAAGGACAATGTGAATAACCATGTAAAGCAAGCTTTATGGTTCTACATCATAGTTGCAAAAATCTTTCTCTGTATTTGATGATATCACCACACCAACTCCATGTCACGTGTTAGAGACAAACCCAATACGTATTGCTGGTATGAGTTTGTGGATTATTAAGTTGGCATTAAGCATATTTCTCATGCAATTTAGAACAATACATATTGTTTTAACTCCATGAATGCCCAATTCCATCTTGACAGAAAAATCCTAGCATCAAGGTGAAAAGAGTAAAATGGTCTATGTTTAACCTTGGAAATACTAATATACAGTTTCCTGAATTTCACGGCTTTAATTTTAGGAATGAACAATATAAAGATAGGAGACAATAAGAAAAAAATTAACTAATCTCCAAACATTTCATATTTCAATTAAACAAGACAAAATGATTAATAATTTGACTCACATTTCATAAAGATGAAAAAACTCCAACATTACTCCAAAGTAAATAACTTAATGAATGACTAAATAAATAAGTAAAAAGATAAAGTTTCTCATGTCCATACATTTTTTTCTTGTTATGATTTTTAAGACCAAATGAAACCAACAGTGTCATTAAACTTAGTATAACATAAAATCACCACTGCGTGCTCTCAAAACTGTCAAAAAATAATTATTGGATGATCAAACAATCTGACCACATTCTTGACCCATCATTAGACATCCATCATAATGGAAGTGGTCAGATTCATAACCAAAGCAGAAGGAAATAAGGTTTAAAACTTTATTTGGACAAGCATCCAGGTTGCTTAGCTTGTGTTCATTTGTACACCTAAACTCGAAGGCCTCGTTTGGCAACATTGTTTCCCAAACTGGTGTTACGTTTAAGTTAAAATGAAACTGGGGTTTGTAATACAAACCCCAATTTCTAAAAATGGGTTATGTATCAAGTTAAAATGAAAAATCTACTCAAAGTGGAGTTTCAACAGCCTCAATTTTACTAGATTGGGAGCCTTCAAACCTTAGTTTCACTAAGCCCATTTTGACTCCCAAACAAGGCCCGGTTTTAATATCCCTATTTTGGACTTGGAACTCTCCCAAACTGAGATTTGAGAAACTTAACCTTGTGGCCAAAGGAGGCCTAAACAAGTATGACATTAGAAAAAAAGACCTAAACCTATGCAACAAAAGGTTGTATTATCCTTGCCCCTACTTTAACAAGAAGATGGATAGTACTAAATTCTATATCCCAAACCAAGTTTGGCTCAAGAAATTACATACCAAAAGGTCCAAACTGTAAGTAAATCAAACTTATGGATAAAGAGCCCTTCCAAATCAAGGTTACATTAGGCGCTGCAAAATAATAGTACAGATTAACTATATATGCATTGATCCATACCAATATTTTAATATTTGTGCTTGCGCTTGCCAAAAAATGTGTTCCTCTTTTTTTTATGTGCATATGCAAGAATACTAGTGAAAAAGCTAAGATATTTCTACTCTGCAACAGAATCACAGGAGAAAGTTAATGATGGCAGAGTAACCTTTGACAGTAGGAAAAAAGAAAAAAATAAGAAAAGAAAGCAAACAAGAGATTATGAAAAACTGCAACACAGTGATAAATCTTAAACTTACATAACCATCAATTAAAGATGTATTTACCTTGCCAGCACACTAAATGAAATCAACTAGTGTGTTGGGTTCTCTACATGACACCAAAAAAAGATACAGACAAAAGGGGAGAAAAAGGAACGTGTCTACCACCACAAAACTACAAATGTAACTTCGCATGCAGCCAACTGGTCAACACAAGCCATTGATATGTAACTTCACATAAATCTATTAAGTGAAATTGTGAAAGGGGAAAATGAAGCATCAAAGCCTTTTTTTTCTCATGTTTAAATCAATCAAAAAGGAACTATTCAAATATACTGGTTCGTTGCACATTCTATGCTTAGAAAATTATTTGAATTAGCTAGCTCTACACATAACAACAGAAAACACAATCCTATGGTTATGTTATATTCACTGAATTAGAAGCTTGCTTTAGTAACTTCATCTTTTTATCTGCTCTAAGACATCAATAAAGGAAAACTGTTCTTTGATATGATTCTTGTCCCATGTGTCTGTACTTTCATGAGGTTTAAGAACAGAAATATAGCTATAAATAGAAATTGTGCTTTCAGCATTACCATGATGCTCACAAATTATGGACAAACAAAACAGGGAACCGACAAACAAGTTATCAATTTCTAAGTGCTGCTGTTAACATAATATGGTTCAACAATCCAAAGTCAAGTGTTGAAGAAGAAGCAAATTACCTTTTGAAAACTCAAGCATAACAATCTCTTAACACTAGCATGATCAAAACGTTAATCATTTCAGAACCCTCAAAGAACTAAACTAAAATGAACAAGAATTATACAACTGAGACAGTTGATGCAACAATTAATGCGAGTATGATCCTGCAAGAGACCCAACTCCACACTTTTTGCCCCAAAAGTAAAGCAGCCCAAGAAACCATTGAAGGCATTTATTTGCCTATAGTTGAGAAAAACAAGCATGGAATCACACCACCACTTTGAGTAGTTCTATAGACTATGAAAACACGGCAATTAACAGCATAAAATAAAATGTCATTTCCATATCTGGACAACTAATCTTTTTATTTCTTTTCTGGTTTGCTATTACTTTTCTTTTGTCATTGGCGGTGGAAGCCATCGCTAGCTCTAGAGGTTTGTAGAGAATGGGATTCTCTTTTTCTAAACTGAGGGGAGACAAAGGGCCCAAAGCCTAGAGAGAGAAAGCTGAGCGAAAGCTAGAAAGAAAGCTAGAAACCACCACAACAAAAGACTGAAGAGTTAAAAAAAAAAAAAAAAGCTAGAGAGAGAGAGCTATCCTCTTCCAACGTTGGACAAAACCCTACTCCAATCTCCTCCTCTCTCTCTGACACGCTTGCATGGCCGCGATTTGACTACACTTCCCCCTCTCTCTCTCATCGCTCTCAAATGAGATGATTACAACACAAAAACGATAATAAAAGATTTTATTATTATTGTTAGTTTTTTGTTTTTTTTTTTTTTTTTTACCAGAAGTGGTGCAGCTGCTGCCGCAGAGATCGCGCAGCTGCGTCTCGATGCTGCTGAGAAACGTGGCCGCCTCGTCGAAAGGCTTCGAGAGCTCCTCTCTGTATCGCTCAAGAACCGTGCAGTACGACTCCATGAACTCGTCTAACTCCGGATCGACCCCGATCTCCCCTCCGCGCCTCGACGAGCTCGTGGCGGCGGCCCCGCCGTGCTGCTTTTCCCTCCCGATCTCCTCCAACGCCGTCGCCATCTCCGGCGGCGCCCAACCTTCAAAAAAAAATAAATAAATAAGCTTAGGAATCAAGACAAGTTTTTTTTTTTAAATTTATTTGTTGGTCGTTTACCTTTCTGCATTCGATGTAGGCGGAGAGAAGCGAAGGATACCGCGGGTGACTAGCAATCTGCGCCTTCATCAGATCAGTGAGATCCGACCGACCGCCGCCGCGGCGGATCTCCGACGCGTCCGCCGTCGCGGCCCAGCCCCGCGAGAATCCAGGGTGGATACTGTACAGATCCTCCATAAAGAGAGAGAGGGGGGAGGGGATTCTAAAAAGGAAACTGTTTAGGGGGCGATGTGAAAAAGCCTGAGAAAAAAACGCGATCGCTGCCGCAGAGATGCTGCTGCTGCTGCTGCTGCTCACTACTTCCGCAGAGCGAGAGCGAGAGGCAGTTTAATTAATACCTTTTTCGATTAGCTTTTAATTTCTAGACCAGAGAGACTGAGAGAGGGGCGGGCTTTCGCACGTGCGAGGTGTGCAATCAAATGGGGAAGTGGAAACAGTGGCGGCAACAGGGAGAGGTGAGGAGAGGCGCCCGTATTTATAGCTGTCACATCATGATTCACATTGACGTGACATTCCGAAACGTGTCGGGCAGTGAGTGGCTGCAGCACTGGCGCGGGTGCGTGGCTGGAACCGTGGGGCCCGCGGCTCTCGGGAGCAGCGGACCGCTGGTCAGAGAGGCAGACAGGGGGGGAGAAGTACGACTGTGCCGTTCCCCACCACGCACCGGGTGAGCTCTTTTCTGATGCGCCCGCGGCATATTGTACTCTAAGATGAACCGGCTGTCATAAACCGGTTGCAAAGGATATTATGGGGCTATGGGTTTAGGTTAGGGGCGAGGAATGTGAGGGTGACCCCCTAGTGGAGTGGGAAGAAGAGGATGACTGTGGATTCTGCCATTTTCCACCATCGCTTTTCATTTCCAAGGGAAAAAATAACATATACGTAAACTGTAAGCTAAAGTCAGAAAGGCACAAGTTATATTACATAATTTGCAAGTAGATCTTTTATAAATAGTTTTCTTTGTTTTCTTTTTGTTTTGTATTTTCACTAATTAACTCATTCGTCAGTAAGGGCCTGTTTGATTCGTTGCAAAACGTCGCAAGTCGTAAGTTGTAAATGAGAATGGAAAAAGTGAACTGTAACAGTGAAAATATATTGTGTTTTACGGTGTTTGGTTGATAAAGTGATGTGTAAATGGAAAAGTATATTGTGTTTTACGGTGTTTGGTTGGTAAAGTGAAAGTGTAAATGGTAAAGTATTTTGTGTTTACGGTGTTTGGTTGGTAATGTAAAAGTGAAAGTGGAAAAGTTGACCACAAAATTAACTGTAGCAGTGATTTAAATATTATAAATACTATTAAATTAAATCTAATATTGCAAATTAATTGTATTAATAAATTTGAGATAAAAATTAATAATCTTAATATTTTATTTATAATAATAATATTAATAAAAATATTAGTATAAATAGTAAAATATTACTAAAATATTAATTAAATAAATGATATAAAATTTAAGAAAATCTAAAGAACATTATAAAATTTTAAGAATACTAATAAAATATAAATATTAAAAAATGTTAAAAGAAATAAAATATAGTAAAAATATAGTAATAATATTAAAAATACTTGAAAATTATTATAGTAAAAATTTTATTATAATATTATTGTAATATTATAGAAATATAAAATTAACAAAGTAAAATATAATTATAATTTAATAATAAATTATCATTTAGTATTATTATACTGAATTATTATTACAATATTAACATAATAAAATATTAATATAATAATAAAATATTATGATATTAATAAGTAATTTTTATATTAAAAATTAAATAACTAAATATATAGTAATTTTATATTAAAGTATAATATTGTTATATTAATAAAATATTTACTATAAATAAAATAATAAAAATGGAATAAGTATTAATAAAATAATAAAATATTAAATAAAATATTAAATAAAAATAGTAAATTAAAATAGTAAAATATTAAATATTAAAACAATATTAAAAACAATAAAAAATTAAAGATTAAAAATATAAAATAATTAAATACTTAAATAAGAAATTGAACACTATTTAAAATATTAAATTTAAAAATATAAATTATATATTGATTATCAAGTAACTGTGAATTGGTGTACTACAAGTGAGAGTTACATGACCACAAAATTAACTGTAGCAACTGCAAGTGAGAAAATATGAGTGTAAAAGTGAGAATTAAATGACCACAAATTTAACTGTAACAGCTGCAAGTGAGAAAATATGAGTGTAAAAGTGAGAATTAAATGACCACAAATTTACTGTAGCAACTGTAAGTTGGAAAAGTTTTTGCATTTTGCAAATGGAAACAAACAAGTGAAAAGTGTAAAGTTGCAAAACTTTTTACATTTTGCAAAGTTTTGCAACCAACCAAACAGCCCC